>JAOEHY010051038.1:0-62096 GCA_025447955.1 Psilopsiagon aurifrons
GCTGCATGGAGACCTCATAGCAGCCTTCCAATATCTGAAGGGGGCCTATAGGGATGCTGGGGATGGACTCTTCATTAAGGACTGTAGTGATAGAACAAGGGGTAATGGGTTCAAACTTAAACGGGGAAGTTTAGATTGGATATAAGCAAGAAGTTCTGTATTGTTAGGGTGGTGAGGCACTGGAATAGGTTGCCCAGTGAAGTTGTGAATGCTCCATCATTGGCGGAGTCCAAGGCCAGAGTGGACAGAGCTTTGGGTGGCATGGTTTAGTGGGAGGTGTCCCTGCCCATGACTGGGGGGCTGGAACTAAATGATCTTAATGTCCTTTCCAACCCCAAGTATTCTACGATTCTGTGTTTCTGTGTTTTTGGTTGCCTTCTAGACTGATAAATCAGCTGTAGAAAGGACAAGGCCAGGCAGTACTCATGTCAATACAAGACCTCTTTTGCAGCTTAATGTGATACTGAGAATATACACTTCAGGGAAGTGATTTTCATTATTAGAAAGATTTCTTGATTTCATGAGTTTCTGATAGACTTTCAGTTTCTTTTCTACCTTTTCAAACAACATGGTGGGGCAATCTAGAAAAGGACATTTTTGTAAAAGGCTGAGTTGTGGTTTATTCACATGCTGAGAACACAGTGTTTAGCAGAATATTACAATATAATGTGCAAAGCATTAATCTTACAGTTTCAGTGAAGCTGTTGCAAAAAGGGACTGGAAGTCTCCACCATGCTGGGGCTCAAAGCTGTTCAAGGTCACCCATTGTTTTGGATTCTCCCCTCTGAGCTAGCATGCACTGATGAACACTTTCAGGTTATTTTCCTATTTATCTCCCTCCGAAAGGAATTTAAAATCCAAAATTGTTTTCCTAACTAAATCAGAAAATACATGGAGCTGATACAGGGATTTGCTTCAAACCAGCCAAAACCCCTATACAAATGTAAACATTCATCTAAACTAACAGAAAGTTCCTTGTTGTGCCACCATCCATGTGTCATCTCCATTGATTCTACTTAAACCCTCTCCTTTATTTAAGAGGAAGAATTTGTAACACAACCACAGTGTTGCAAGGAAAAAAAAAAAAGAAAAGAAAAAGAGAAACAAGTTACACCACCGTATGTCTCCTCTGAAGTTCTCCAGAGGATTAACTCTCATTTTGGCAGTGCTAGCTCCAGTTAGCACCCTGTCAGCTGGTGGGCTGAGTAAGTAGTTGTGAAGGTATCATGTGGCATGTCTTCTTTTACAGCTAATGTAGCTGAAGAGAAAAGCTATGAATCATTTTGTAAGGCTGTAGTACCAGAGTTATGGCTACTGCTGGAAAGCGTTACTGACTGAGAAAAAAACATCAGGGTGCAAAAGAAAGACAGGCAGGAACTTACACAACTTCTTTGCGGCTAAAATGGTATCTTGTTCTGAGGAACTCTTGGCATCACGTACCCTGAGTACCCATGGAAACTAGGCCTGTGTGAGTCAGAACCACAGAGTAAAGCAAAATTAAACACAACAGAACATTTTCATTTGGGTTGATGCAGACAACCATTTTTCATTGTGTTTTCTTCGGTAAATTGAGAATAATATTTGAGAATTCTCATAATTTGGGGGCCCTTATGATAAAACACGTATCACAATACCAGTTCTACCATGGTGAAAATGCAGATCTAGTCTCATTACTCAGTCTTATGTTAATAAAACCAGAACAAAGAAGTATATGTCGCATTCCATTTTCTACCTTGCCTAAAGTCTATTTAATTACATCCCAGCATGGACTAGCTCTGAATTCTGGTTTGGAAGGAATACCCACCTTACCCACCTTTTTCTTCTTACCTGGTTAACATCTTTTTAGGGCATTGCTCTCAATTCCCCTTCACACTTGGGAGTATGGTACAGGTAACAATTCACCAGTCTACAGACAACATGATCGTATACAATGAAATCTTGCACAGGTCTGTTTTGTAGCATGAAGGCAACTGTTTGGATCAGCACAGAAGCTTCTTTTGCATGTATCATAATGGCTTGACTTGCTATCACCTTCCATTTTAGAGGCTTTAAATCATGACATATTTATTGTTGGTAATAAGCAAGTATTAGGGTATTTTTAGACCCTTCACCCTGTGTATATCATATGTAAGGAAAACAACCATAGGTGAAACTTAGCCTTCGTATTTCACATATAGTCCCATATTTTTTTTAATACAGGATATTCTGTTGTACTTTTCTTCAGCTGCATGAAATTTCATGTTGTGACTTGCCAAGTTATTTTAAAGAGATTTACAAAGACAGCTCATAACATCTTCAGAGGCTGAAGATTACATCTGTAGGAGGGAAGGAAAGAGAATCTGAAAACCATTTTCTGGAAGGGGCTAATGGCTGAGAGCACGAGGAGAACCTGAGAACAATTTCAATGATATTTACAAGAATGCATTTTTCATTTAGCTCTTGGAAGAGGCTCTTTCACAGGTCAAATGTGTCTTGGCAATTTGTCAGTAAAATGCAATTTGAGTTTGAAGCACTCTGAGTGATGGCTTCCAGTTTCAGTGTTGGCCTGACAAGGAAGGTTTCGTTTCAGTAACTGAGGACCTGATTTTCCACTTCCTTTCTTTCCTTTCTTAAACCACTAATGTCACTGACTCAGTGACTACACTCTCAAAGTGATAGAAAGATCCATTTCTGAATGTCAGTACTAAGGGCAGCTGTCACCAGGACAGCAGGCTACAGGACACGGTGTCTGGACTTCTGTGAAGTCTACATGTGGGAAAGAATAGAGGCAAAAGTAGAGATAAGACTATCAAAGTTTAGAAACTAACTTTTACTGTGTGACCCTTCACTATGGCTAAAGGCCTTTTGCTTGGTTTCAGGATTTCAGGTTAGTTTCCAAAGGCAGCTGAAGTTTGTGGCTGAATATCCTGTGCCAGCAGGTCAGCAGAGTTACTGACTGAACAGGGTGTACTAATGATCAGAAACAAAAACTAATGAAGCTGGTAGGCACTGGGTTGGAGAAAATCCAGAAGCATTTAGATGCCGACAGAAAGGAAAACCTTAAAAAAATTCTGCTCATAAAGATGAACTCCTTATAAACTGCATGACTGACATCATCTACCTGAACTTCTGCAAGGCATTTAACACTGACACTGTCCTGCACAACATCCTTGTCTCTAAATTGGTGATACACGCATTTGGTGGACAGACCACTAGTTAGATAAGGAATTGGCTGGATGGTAGCACTCAGAGTCGTGGTCAGTGGCTCAAAGTCCAAGAGGAGCCCAGTAACGAGTGGTGTCCCTCAGGGATGGGTGTTGGGACCGAACTTGTTCAACATCTTTGTCAGTGACATGGACAGGGGGATTGAGTGCGCTCTCAGCAAGTTTGCCGATGACACCAAGCTGGGTGGTTCGGTTGATACTCTGGAGGGAAGGAATGCCATCCAGAGGGACCTTGACACGCTTGTGAGGTGGGCTGACGACAGCCTCATGTAGTTCAACCAAGCCAAGTGCTAGGTCCTACACCTGGGTCGGAGCAATCCCAAACACAAATACAGGCAAGGTGGAGACTGGATTGAGAGCAGCCCTGAGGACAAAGGCCTGGGGGTGTTGGTAGATGACAAACTTAACATGAGCTGGCAGTATGTGCTTGGAGCCCAGAAATCCAACCATATCCTGGGCTGCATCAAAAACCAGCATGACCAACTAGTTAAGGAAGGTGATTCTCGCTTTCTACTCTCCTCTTATGAGATCCCACCCAGAGTACTGCATCCAGTTCTGGGGTCCCCAACACAAGAGGAATGTGAACCTTCTCAAGCAAATCCAGAGGCCACAAAGATGCCCAGAGGGTTGGAACACCTCTCCTATGAAGACAGGCTGAGAGAGTTCAAAGGAGACCTTATAGCATCCTTCCCGTACCTAAAGTGGGCCAACAAAAAATCTGGAGTGGGTCTTTTTACAAGGGCAGGTAGGGATAGGACAAGGGGAATTGGCACTAAACTGAAAAAGCGCAGATTTAGATTAGATACAAGGAAGAAATTCTCTACTGTGAGGGTGGTGAGGCACTAGAACAGGTTGCCCAGAGAAGCCACGGCTTGCCCTATCCCTGGCAGTGCTCAAGGCCAGACTGGATGGGGCTTTGAGCAACCTGGTCTAGTAGAAGGTGTCCCTGTTTATGGCAGTGGGATTGTAACTAGATGATGTTTAAGGTCCCTTCCAACCCAAACCATGCTATGATTCTATGATTCTATTACAGTGGGTGGTATATCCATTGCCTCTGTTTCCACATTCTCTCATGAAACCTGTGCTTTACAGCCACAGAGAGGATGTTGTCCATAACCCTCCAGGCCACACTTTCCAAGGAATCCACATGGTAATTTTAATGTCTGAGTCACATTTCTGGTTGAATATAACTTCTGTTGCCTTCTAATGCTCAAATCCTAAGGAAGAATATTGCTTCCTGTTCAAAGCAATTTTGTTGAACTCTCCTGAACAACGCAGCCTGTTGATGTACACTGATGATAGTGGGAGTTTTCTACACAAACTCATGGATGAATTTTACATAAATCCATGTAAAATGAAGTGCTGTTGCTTTTTTCTTAAGTAGTAAGAAATAAAATTTAATCCTGGTTTGACAAAAGAGCACCAAATAAAGTATAATTTCTATTCAAAGAACAACAATGAAGTTACATTTCTTTTCGGTTCCAAAGAGAAAGAACAATAACAAAGGTTCTGTGAAACACATGGCATGTTTTAATTTCCATATCACAATCCTTATGAAAATGGAATGGTTTTGGCCTATCACTGAAAATGACAGAAGGCTGCCTAAACCTCAGGCCCTTCAGAAGAAAATGACAATGCAGTGGAAGGGACATAGAAGTATAAATGATATACTGGATAACACATTTACATAAGGATAACATATTTTAAAAGCTATTGTTCAGTTAAAGACAATTTTTGCTATCAAAAACATGAAAAAATGCCTCTGAATGTTACTATATAGACATTTTGTGAGGTACTATTCCTCTAAGTCTCAGCCAAGCACTTCTAGTAAATGCATCATTACACTGAACACTGCAATTACACAGAACAGTGACTTCCACAGAACTCATTTTAGACTGGTCAATTCTAGTAATTTATGCCTACCATCACTATAAACAAATGAGATGAAGAACTCATTTTGTGATTGAAAGCTGAAAGAATATACAAGACTATAGGAAGTAATTGTCTGGATCAATATTTTATTTATTTTTTCCTCATTTATAAAATGGGTCTGCTACTGCATCTGTGAAAACATAAAAAAGGAATAACATAGTGCATTGACTATCCAATGCTGGCAATGCTATCTTATGAAAGAATGCTATAAATATCTATATATCTCCAAGTGTTTAACTGATAAAATGCCAATAGAAAGTGCTAAGAATAAGTAGCGGATTGTCTGACTTATATAAACCCAGCAAAACTCCTGATTGCACACTGGTTCTTCTTTGCAAGCCTTGACCTGGAACTGTTCTCATGCTCTGTATAGAAATGAATGGTTTGTCCAAGCTCACCCGCAGATCACACTTAGAATAGGAAGGCCTCCTATGGGATTTGGAAATGTCAACAGCTGTAATCGATGTATTGCTTAAAGTAAGGAAGTCTTTAAAGAATATTGCGCTAGTGAGACTCAGGGAGTGACGCAAATAGCTAAGAATTAATGTGCAGTTATTAAGATGGCTCACAGAATAAAGGAGGATAACAGCAAGAAAATGTTACTTGGTAAGACTCCCATAAAAGTATCACTTTCCCTGGGATTGACATCTTTCCAGGAATAATGGAGACAATCATTAAAGAAGAAGAAATATGTTGGATCTTTCAGATAAAACTCCAGATGGAATTTCATAGATAGGGTGCAGTGAAGGCAGTTGATCAGCATCAGATAACCTTTTTGACTAGTTCTACAATAGTTTTGAAGTATCGAGTGTTAGAGACCTAGCTGAATCACTCACAAATATATTTCTGAATATGCTCTTCTGTGTGTTCCATGGCATTTAAGTAAAATATGTGATGAATACATTTGTCCAGTTCTCAGATAATTGAAGTAATTAAACCCAATTGGGATTTAGCCAGGACATGGGGCCAGGACAAAATTACTCTTACAAAAAATGTCAAGGGATTTTTTAATGACCCAAGAATTATAATACACTTTGCTTTCTGGGCTCATGAGAGAAGGTTAATTGGGTGCAGACAGAAAGAACAACATCTAGTGAATGAGCAGAAGTACTGTCTGCGCTTAATTACTGCTAACTGCCATCCAAGCTTCAATATAACTGCCTTGAAGTGGGAAGCTGGTGGGATATCAGTGTGATGTGTCAGCATGGACTATGGGGCAGAAAAAGCAGTATGAAATGTGCTAAGTAGGCATGCCTGTGCACTCAATCCCTGCTTCACTGAAAGAATTGCACAAATTTAAAGATATCAAATACTGACAGCTTGGGAAATACTAGAATTAGTAGTTTCTATTCAATATTTGTCCTTATTTACCCTTCTCCCCCAGGCATTAGAATAAGTTTTTAATGACTTCAGCACATATGTTTTCTTCCATATGCCTCCTAGCTTATTCAGTGCATGTATTATATAGCACTTAAAGTTCTGTTTTCTCCTTGCTTACTATATTGTATATACTTCAGCAGAGAAGCTACCTCCTGAATATAATAGGCACACCCCTGGGATGTTCTGTGGTACACACAGAACCATCAGATGATTTAAAAATTTTATTTATATATTTTCTTGACCTATAAGGTGAAGGGATAGGTATCAGCGCCATTTTTCAGACATGGTACTAAAGCAAAAAGACATCAAATTTATGAGTACATACTAGTTTTAAGCTCTCATTTTGAGACGCCCTTGGACTGATTTTTCAGCACAGGCAACATTTGTACAGTGGTTAATATATTCTGAGAACAGCTCTTCTAAGTTCAGCTGTGCCTGGTATTGCCCATAGTTCTCTAAATTAGAACCGTGCTGCTCTCAGGCCACGCACTGATGAACCAAGAAACCCACAATTAAAAGACTGTGCAAAGGCTGGCGTGACCTGCTCACTAGTGCATAGGAAGCAGTAAGAATTAAGGAAGGAATCCCATTTCCTCAGACCAGAATCATCTTAACTATAAGAACATCCTATCTCATCTAGCAGGCCCCTGCCCCATGTACTGCACACCTCAGCTTTCACAGTGACAGAAGTAGTGGTACACAAGCAGTTGTCTTCCTAATCATGCTTAATACTTCACTTGAGTAAACTAGAACACAAACATCCCTTATGACAGTCCAAAAGGATCCCTTTCCAAAGATCATGAACTTAGCAGGACTAGTTTGAGAAAAGCTACAAACCATTTTTCATTAAAAATATAAAGTATAGACCTGATTATCTTGCATAGTTTATGGTATGTAGAGGAACAGAATAAAGTGGCAGCCATCTGCACTAAACAAAAGATGTGTTGTTCATACATCTATTTTTATATGTACCTTTATCTTCCAAGTATGATCTTCAAAATATGTGGAAGCAAGCCTTACCCAGGTGGAGCATCTGAACTGACATATTCACCTCCAAACTTATGATGATGTCAAGCAGTCCAGTTTACCACCCACTTCCAAAAATTTAATTATTTAAAAAGCAAAATATTTTTAACTTTCTAATACAAAGTTCTCCTTTTCCGTTTCAAATAATTTAGAGCAGTTGATGACTGCTACCAGCCTGGCTCCCTGTGTCTCAAAAAGCATTAACAGAACCATTTCCTGAGCTTCATCCTTCCCTAGTCTTAACAGCATAAATGAAATTACAGGCTCTAGAATCACAATCACAGCCTTGGTACTGTAGCCTAGCTAATTTTCTGCAATAACTGAGAAAGTCATATTTTTCCTAAATACAGTGGTAGCTTGTGAGACTCATCAGGTAAATCAGCTTCTTTTACCCTATGAGATGAATATTCTATGGGACTAAATCAATACCAAGCCTTGTATAGTCAATAGTGAAGATACTAAAGTATTTTTCAATGCTGCAGCATTTTATTCTGAAATCAACACAACAACGTTCATTGCTAATGGAGTGTGATGGTAGGCATTGCTCTGTTCCTGTTTAGATCTGTGTGTAAGGCACTGCAAATAGAGCTGATGGGAGCAGGTGAGGTTTGTCAAAGGCAACCCTTGTTTCAGTTGACATTGTGTTCTGGTGCTGACAGCTGAAGGCTAAAGTTCTGATTAATTCATTTTCCTTTCATTAAAAACATTTTCTTTTCCTCCTGAAGGTCCATTCAAGCTAGAAAACCACTGGCCCTTGGCAGTACTGGCTATTCTTACATGGTCACCAAATATGAAAGAAAGTTTTGACTTGTATCTTCTCCCTGAATTTTCAAATCTGTCTGGAACTCTGATCGATAAGTGAGAAAAAGCACACAGTTTCAGCAAGCCAATAACTGACATATTTACAGCAATGGACAGTTCTGTTCTCTGATCTGTTCTTTTGTCTCTGCACAGGCAAACAAATAACTTAAGTGGGACTTTTGCCTGTGTAATGAATTTAGGAAGCCTTCCAAATTAGGAATAGGATGTGTGGGTAGCAACAGTGCAATAGTTAACTTCCCCTCTCTCCTCCATACACCCCAAATATCTGTAGAGAAAGAACAAAGATGGGACTAAAGAACAGAATTTGGATCCAGATGCAAGTTTCAAATCACAAGCAGAATGAAGATATTCTGATCCAGTTTTTTTTCTGACCCCCAAAAGCCAGACACAGACATTACCTACAGAGACTGAGAAAGCGACCACTATTTCCTCTGAGTCTTAGAAGTATTTAAAAAACTATTTCATATGAACTTTAATTACTTACAACAGGACACATCCCTCTTCTGCAAGTGACAGGCACGTGTAGGATTTGTAAAGAGAAAAATTACAAATGTGCATCGAAACCTTTTGTAAGTTGCAATCATATTTTGTTAATATCTCCCATTTTCTAGATTACTGGCTTTGTGCTGGGTTTTGTTGTCTTTGTTTTGCCACTAAAAAAATACTATCTAATGAAACTATTTATTAATCCTGAAAATGTGTTCTTGAGGGGAATAAATAAGGGGAACTGCTGCATACTGGATAGAAAATCATGAGTGACAGAAATTTAGCTTTAGGGAGAGCACAGGACAGAACTGCAATCTCCTAAGTGAGGGCCATAATTGTAGGCTCTTGGGTAAAATCAGTACATTTTTCTCTTGGACTCTTGCGACTCCTGCTGTTTTCCAATAGGCTTTTATGGCAAGTACAAGAAAGCACATGCTCCATTTTTGGTTGAAATATGTGTTTCCTTCAGATGGCAATGAACACAGCCAAGAATTCCAGGTAGGAAGATCTGGAATGTATATCTATCTGTCATATTGACCTGCCTGGTGTTTGGTTTTGTTCTGGACACTAAACAAAAAGAATTCATTGTTACATTGCCTTAGTGAACAAGAATTAGATGAGGAAATTTTTGAGTTGCTTAATGTCATGTTACCCACAGTGGTGCCAGTGATTTAAGGTAAGGACCTGGTCAATGCTAACCATGTCAAGGTAGTGCTTTTTCACTAATAAATGATGTTAAGAGGCAAAAGTAAAGAGCCCTATTACTGTAGATACGTGACCCTGGTGCTGGGTGAAGCTGACAGTGCTGTGCCACATAGAGGAGCCCTCCAGGGTGGATTTGGACACTCACATACTTTACATGTAGTACCTTCCTTTTCCCTTGATAAGCTTCATAAGGTATTCACAAGTTCATGCTCTTTTCAGCTAGTGCCTTCCTTTTGCCATGATGAACTTCATAAGGTATTCCAGAGTGTGTGACAAGCCTGTGCCTGCCAGCCCCTTAACAAGATGGCTGCTTAAAGCAAGAATTTGATTGTTTGGAACCAAAGCTTTTGGCTCAAAATGCATGACTGCCCATTTACATCATGAAGTGCTATGTTCAGTCTAAGGACACATTATGTTATCCATTGAGCAGTCTTCTGTTAAGTATACTATGAACTAGTCAGCAATATATTTGAAATAATGATGCTGTAAATAGAGAAGGCCTTAATTTTACACAGTCCTGAGGGACATCTGAAATCTCTCTGAGGTTAACGTTGCGAACAAATATTGAGTTCAATGTGACTTATGGAAATGTAACCTCATATGGGCTCTGTTTAATAGGCAGATTAGAATATTTAGAACCTGACACTTGGGATTTATCTGCCAGAATACAAATGAGAGTGGGCAAGTGCTAACAAGAAAGCAGGGATCATTTTATCTTTCCCAGTTAGATATTCTTGGGCTGGGTGGTCAAGCACTAATGTGCTGTCTAGACATTTACATAGAAGCTGATTTGGTTTGTATGCCGGTGAGTTATAAAAATGACTAATTACCCTGTATCTTACATGAGCCATCTTTAACTGCCATATATTTTATTGAGATGAGCATATTAAGAAGCATAAACTCTATACAGTAAAATCTTGAAAAGTCCCACATAACTTAATTTTCATAGATAAGAAATGCAAAACAGTCTTTTCAGTCTACCATGATTTTCTTCAGGAAGAAAATCCATTAGAAAAATAAAGCTTTCTAATGCACTGACAGGGAGCACAGTCTAGTCATCTTTATGTAGGGCTGGGACTACAAATTATTGTTCCAGCTGCCACTGGGCATCTCTTTTTGTTAGATCTAATTTACCCATCTTATATCAAGCCTTTTATATCTCACGTGAGAGACATCTTAATCATACATCCTACCTAATGTCAGCTATCTGAAATGAGAAAGATGGTGCTACCCTCAAGGTGATGCTTACATTTAGAGGAGAGGGGCACCTCTTTGAGAGACCTGCTGTGGGACTGGGTTCATGACTCTCCCAAGCCTCTCATGTCTTGCTGCTGACTATCCAGAGTCCACAGACATCTGGCTTAGACCTTGGTTTTAAGTTCTGAAGTGTGGTGGGCAGAATTCCGTATTACTTTCACAAAATGCTAATGATAGAAGCGAAGCAAAGGTTTAAAGGATCTGGAGACTAAGTTTTTTCTCAAATCATGGCTGTGTGATGCCTTCAATCCATTACAGAGTGAGGATCTCACACGTATTTAGACTGGTACTAAGCTCAGTGAGGACAAACTGAAGAAAATGTTCCTGCGAGATATAAAAAACGTAGTTGATATGACTGACTGTTCCTCAAGATCACCAACACAAGACTTGCAACTTTGCTGTTCCAATAGCTGGTAAGCACCAAACCTGACAGGAGAGCAATGCTATCACTCTCCAAACAATAGATTTTCCTTATTGCCAGCAGGAGATATTCCATACCAGATACCTCATATTTATCTGATGCTCTGGAACACGATTTTGAATCGAAATAGACAGAAGTAATAATAGTATGAAGGCTTTCAGATAGTTGCCCAGATCATGCTGGGTAATTCAGAGTCAGCAGAGATAATGAAGAAATAATTGGGTGAGAACATGAATACATGTTTTTAAAGATTAGACATGATTTGTGACAAGAACTTGTTGAAATCACATTCTCATCTGGCCTTCCTTAAACAGTCTCTTACTTGAACTCTGTTGTGCTCTTGAAACCAAAAAACATGAAAGTTTCATTAAAACACAGAGTCAATAGCACTCAGAGATGCTCTGGTTAAGATGAAAAGCTGTGCAGAGTACATAATGTTACATCACCAGCCTGAATTGTTAAATCCTCATCAGTACATATATAAAAACATAAGGCTATGTTCTGTAATACTTGTTAGGCTAAATATATTGAGATCAGGTCTTATAATTCCCAAATAGAAAGCTCTGCATATTAAAAGAAAAGTAAACACATGCATTAGGAGTATACTGACCAGCTTCAGTCAGTTTACAAAGACTGACAACAATGTGAGTCAAGTAATTTCCACAAAATGTTCTTGTGTTCTATTTTACATTTTTCTTTCCTATAAATTAAGATAAGCCAAACAGAAATAATGTAAAATAAATGAGTAATTACTGTGAGTCAGAAGTGGGTCAAAGATGGATAAAGAAGAAATAATGTGAAGACCAAAAGTCATTGTATTTCAGATACACAGGTTTAAAGGTGGAGGGACTCTATAAATTGTAAATGAAATCTGGCAGCCTGAGGCTGGTGTGATTGACATCCTCTTCTGGTCACCACAGTCTGAATTCAGTTTACTGCTAAGGACATCCACCTGTGTGAAAACACTACTGAAGTGAGAACACAATATGCTATATGGGAATTGATTTATTGTCTTCATCCACAAGAAATGCATTAACTCATCCAATTTAAAGAATTAGTTTGATTCAATGTCATTGATTTTCCTTAGTTTTCTGGGCTAGGTAGTAGTCTCACTTCATTATAATATGCCAGAAAAGTACATCCAAATATCATGTACCTATACAAAGATTGGTGTCATCTAAGTAGTCTCAATTGGGACACCTATTTTTAATACACCGACAAGACATAAAACTGCTTTTACACACATTAGTATCAGGAATTCCTGATCTGATTCATCAACAAAGTGTCGTTCTAAATACCTGCTGATAAAATGTGGAAAACTTAGACACTTGATTAAACCTCATCAGAGGGCAGTCCTTTTTCATCAAGGTGTCATAGTTCAGTATTTGCTGCCTTGCTGAATGTGAAAGATCTGACTCTCAGTTTGTTGGTTTAATTTTCTTCCCACTTACTCAGTCTTAAGATCAAAATAGCAAATATAATGACAGCATGACACTGCTGGAGCACTTCTTACAGGGTCAGTGTAGGGGATGAGCCACAGCAGGGTATTTTACTTTAAGCCAATTGCTGCAGATTGATTCTAAGAAAGCACATAAAGGGAAAACTGGTAAAAGGCTAAAAATCCAATCTGATGCCCCAGTACACGTTCAAATATCTGTACTTTAATGACTTCAATTATGGAGGAAATGAATGTATTAGAGATAATGGTGTCCTGGCTATTACAGCCTCTTCTTCCTCAAAAAGACATTCAATTGACTTTCAGGATTTTTTACAAGAGTTGATGTCCTGTGCTTGCCTCACAAATCATAGTAGTGGGTGAAATCTACATTGTCTAATAAGCAGCTACTTTAAGTTTTGTGACTATCACAACAAAATTTCACAAATGTTGTTATTTTTCAACCTTCCTTTGCTGTGTTGTAGGCTGAACTGTGGTCACATCTAAGGCCATATCTGGAGAAAGCCATCTCTTTTGCTTGATCTTAAACTCTTGGGTTTTAGAGGCTCAGGCATCTTATCTACACTTACTGGTAATGGATGATGATAATTGTCCCTGAAAATGAAGCCCCAGATGAATGGATTTCTGCACAGAAGTGCTGGAACTTCATGTGACAGAAGTACATCAGAGCTGTGGCTGGACATTAATCGTCAGCTGAGGCAGTGCTGTCAGACATCTCCACAACTACAACACACACAGAAGGGAGATCTTGACAAGAACACTCCCTTTTTGAATCTGAGGTAACCGTGTCCATTTGGAATGTCCTTCTAGCACTGAAAGAGAGTAGCTATGGATAAAGTACAGGATGTCACTGTTTGTCCAGAAGGTGAAGACCTAGTGTTTTTTGTGGCAGAGTATGTCCAACAGGGAAACTGCCCACCAGATCCTTTGCTTCTGTTTATTAGCCTCTCAATAAAGTACTAGCAGGCACAAGATGGCTCTAAACAGGCTTCAGGTCTACTGCTGGCTCTTTTTTAGCCAATGTGGAGATAAGCAGGAACATTCTGGTCCATCTGCTCCCATGCAAGTAGCCAGCTCAGTCTCTGTGGGACTGAGATTCCTCTGTCCAAGCTGAGAGATGGAACCAGGATTTTGTCAGGAAATTGATGTGTTTCAGATAACTGGATCCTTAGCTGACAAAAATCAACATTAACTAAGATGATATTTTTTGGTCAGTGCACACCACTTGAGTATGCATTTTCTACTGTTGAAATATTTGAAGTAAAAGGATTAAAGTATTTGTCATCTTGGTGTCTCCGTTCAATTTGCTGCAGAGTTCTGACAAAATTCTAGAGAAACTTCCCATTGATCATTAGGTGCCAGACACAAGAGCAAGTGTCATTTTTAAAGTGAAGATGAAAATGCAAACTATACAAACAATTCTGAGAATTTATACAGTGCCACAGAACATTTTTCCTGAATTTCTATTTTGGAATTAGGGTTTGCTACAATGAGTGAGCCCAGGTGCACTGGCTGATGTCCATGTGAGTAATTACATTGAGCTCAATATGAAGTTCTCTTTTCAGAGGAGCAATGTATTCTCTCTTCATCCTGACATACTGTACGGCGGTGGTGCCTATTGTTTCAGAGCTGCACCCAGCCTGAGAGACAGCTGCTCTTTATTGATAGCTGAAACAACCCTTGTACCCATAGTTCATATTCTCTTTCACACTCTGCTCTGCTTCACAGAACAGACTTGCATATTGTATTTCTTGTGTAAAGGTGCTTATCCTCCTCTGCAAAGAGCTTTGTGAGCTACAGAAGAACGAGTCACCTATGTGACAGCTAGTCCTTCACAGCTGTAAGGAATGAGAAAACAAGAGGGGAGAGGAAAAGTACTGGCTAGTACCCCTAACTAATGTGTGAATACATGCAGGGACTGGACCTGAGGGCAGTTAGAGTGTAAGACAAGAGTAGGATACAAGTATAATCTTGCCATTCATCACTGTTCTTTCTTTTAAGTCTTCAACTTTGATTTGTAATCTTCCTTCCTTTTTTCCCTCATCAGCTAGAGCTTTCTGTCTCAGTGTTATAATTTCTTAACTTGGTTTCATTACCAGGAGCGGTTTGCTTCTAAATCCATTAAGTGCCTTAAGGTGTTTAACCACCAGGTGCGGAAAAGGAGGACAGTTTGTTTTACCACAGCATTAGCGCTGTGCACTGCAGTCTAATGCCATGCCATTTACACCAACTGGAGCACCTTTAACCTCTTTTTTAAGTCACCTTTCACTTTTTAGTGCTTTCTTTATTTTTCTTTCATTTTATTTTGTGTCTGAGCATGGTTCAACATTTTTACAATGATACCAAGGCAGTGCCAAATTCTACTATGGTACATGGCTGGCTGCAAGTAAATCGTGACACACTTAATTTTTACTTCATTGTTATTACTCATGATACCATCATGGGACAACTAAAGCTTTTATGAGAAAAGCATACAGGAGAAGTTGTTTCTACACAAAAACCATTAGCAGATATATTTATTTTATTACCACTCAGCACATGAGAGGGGGAAATAAACCAAATGGTGTATTATTTGCCACATGGAAAAGGATCAAGTTGACTGGAGGGGAAAAATTATTTTCAAACTTCTGACAACCTTTTACAATTACAAATAAATGTGAAATTAGGTTAAATAGAAAACCAAAACAAAATAAAATATGCAATTGTGCTCTTTTCACCATCATTGCTTATTCATCCTAATAGTCCTGTTTACTCCTTTTCTGCCTCTTTTGATCTGACTTGATTGAGTTGCCACCCCTTTCTCTGGTTTTCATTGAACTGAAAGAACAGAGGAACTGAACAAAGCTGTTGATATGTAAATAACAGCTTTGAAGATAGAAGTACCAGATTGCTCCTAAAAAGAAAAAAATGCAATTGCCTGTTTTGTTTTTTTTTTTTTGACCACGTAAAGAAATATCGTTATGTATAATTCAAACGGTGCCCAAAACTAAAGATTCCATTATCTCTGAAGAGCTATCATTTCAGTCAAACCAGGTATTTCCAGAGAGTGTGGAAATTCTATTAAGTGTGAAAAATGTTGCACTCTAAATGTTGTTGCAAAATTGACTATTTCAACTCCATTTCAATTTCTGTATTTTCCATTACGAATACTTTTTGATAGGACTTTTTAAAAGATGGGATAATTTTTCCGTACACAAAAACACCTGAAGGCCAGATTCTGATGCTTCGGTTCCCAGTAGGTGGTATTTTAAGTCACAGAGTTGGAAGTGACCTCTGGAAGTCACCTGATACAACCCTCCTGCTCAAGCAACGCCATTTAGAGCTGGTTGCCCAGGACTGTGTCCTGGTGGCTTGTAAGTATTTCCAAGGATGGAGAATCTACAACCCGCCTGTGCCAGTGTTTGGTCACCCTCACAGTGAAAAAGTGTTTCCTGACATCCAGAGGGAACCTCCTGTGTTTCAGTTTGTGACTATGTGTGGTTCCCCCGACTCCAAAGAGACTCTTCTATGGATCACAGAAACTCACCAAAGTCAACAGCCAGTAACTTACACACTTCTGGGCTTTGAACAGGAACACGTATAACCAGACGTATTAAATTATCTCTATTCTCCTGCAACTGCTAGACTAGTGTGCATTTTTAAGGCCATATATCTGTATGAAGCTAAAAACAATTTGCAGGGATGCCTGCTTTCACTTTTCAGTGAGATACCCTAATGCTTTAATCCAAACATGCAGCTGGTGGTTTGCAGTTACGAGTACGAAGTTACAAGTTGCATTTGCACAAATGTCATAGTACGAACCTTGATAATGAGGCAACACAGCCTCAAAAGAGAGTACCTGCTGCTGATGCATGCTGGCTGCAGCTCTTGCTCCAGAATACCTAGCTTGCCAATGAAAGCTATCAGCTCTAATGGAGGAGTGTGTTTACAGGTAAGAGGGGACCATTTGTAGATGGATGGATCAACTGCAGTTAAGACTATAGAGTCCTCAATGCATCATAGTTGGTTTAAATACAACAGTGCATAGCATCACTTTTAGACCAGCTTGTTTTTATCTGTCTTTTTCCATAGATAAGGGACAAATGCAGGGTTCTTGAGAGGGCCATGAACAGCACAACTGATGAACAGTGAGCTTTGGGTATCAGAACTAACTGGGGACCTACCTTCACTAGGCTCTTTTTTTTCCCTGAGATTGCAATCGCAGACATTTGCATGCTCAGTGTCTCCAGCTCCAAGGGTAAAAATGAGCTACTTTCTTCTCTTAAATTTTTAGGCTCAACCTGGCAGCCAGGTACTCCCACAACTACCCTGTGTCCCTATTCTACCATAACCATTTGTGTCTGCTTTCATTACCTTCTTTCTCATTCAGTATTTTCTTCCTTATGAGACTTTCCAATTCACCACATCATTTTGTAAAATACTGCACTCCTTTCTGACCATGTTATCTTCGTGTAGTTGTACGGATTGACCACAAAAATAACGTTTTTCCTATTAAAAACAGCATTGCGAAAAAAACCCAAACTACATTGTTGTTTACCATGACAGTGCTATAGTCTCATGTTGCTGACATGAACATATGCTGACAAGAACAAGAAATTCAGCTTTTAAGCAATTGAGAACTTGTCATTTCTACATCTTAGAAAACAAATCTACTTAAACAGCCTGCAAGTTAGATAAGAGAAGGTAATTTTATGTCCCTATGAATTCTAATTAGTGCCAACTTCAGCAGGCAATATATTTATTTTTA
The DNA here is from genome assembly GCA_025447955.1 of Psilopsiagon aurifrons. NCBI lineage: Eukaryota > Metazoa > Chordata > Aves > Psittaciformes > Psittacidae > Psilopsiagon > Psilopsiagon aurifrons. The sequence continues at coordinate 17,436 of JAOEHY010051038.1, forward strand.
TTTACCTTTTGTCTATCAATCAGACACTCTGGCTGTTTATTATTGGTAATGCTCACCCATCATTTATCATCATGGAGAACAGTAACACTATGGAAAGCAGAAATCAGCATCACTTTGCCAGTTTTCAGAATATGGACAGAATCAATAACAGATCAAACTGGCTCCATCAAGGTGTCTTGAAGAAGAGCAAGCTGGCATGTTTAGCAGTAATTTGTGAACTACATGACCTTTGCTTGAGATCATCCTGATCTCCACATTTTGCTCCAAAAGATAAAAATGCAACTGTTTCTGAACATTGGTAAGGAGTCTGGCACACACTTTCACACACTAAGACACCTTACATAGCTCATAAAAAAAAAGAAGGTTGCAGTAATGGGTGTACTCTTTTCCACTCATTTACTATTGGGTAGCGAGATTTAGAAACAGGACAATTTTGGGTAGTTAAATAAATAATTTCTGAATCATGTTCATAAGAAGAATCAACAGTGCTCTCCCAGAAGCCACCAAAGATTTTTTCTGCCTTCTTCTACAGGATGTCAAGTATTTTCCCTCTGGCAAATCTAGAGCAGGTTTTGTACTAGCACTGACATCCAAGGCAGTTGTGCTTCTTTCAGGCAGTGCAGAGATTTGCATTTCACTGTGGACTTTTTTGGCCCTCCATGTCCATCCACTGCACCAGCTCAAAAGGACATTCAATCCCAATGTAGGGAAAAGTGCAGGCTGAAAACTACCATACGCATATTCTACAGCAGACACTTTAGAACACTGCATCAGATCACATTTTTGTCTGAAGCTGCTGCAAAACTATGTACTTAAGTGCCAGGCTGAATCAGTGCCGGAAAAGAATTCTCCATGTGAAGCAATTCAGCAACTCTCTTGTGGGGTGTTGGATTTTCTTGTCTTGGCCTTCTGCTATAAGAATGCCCTTAGCCACTACCAAGTAGTTTAGAAAGAAGCAAACCACTTCTCCCAGTGTTCATTTGATGAAAACTAGAATTAAATGCTATTCTCATTTTACGCACCCCCTGTTGTGTCCAAGTCTAGATAAGAATAAAGAGTCTGGAGTCCATGCTCTTTAGGGTAGATCACAGTGGAAAAAATGGGAGGTTTGAGAAATTTCAACTTGCTTGCTTTCTTCCAGTGTGAACTGAGTTAAAAAGGGCTCAAATCCCTGGACTTTAAAGTCATCCATTCCTAGACAAGATATATCGATAGATAGATCGACAGATAGATAGACAGATATTTAGCAGCATATAATAGCAATAGTCCCACTAACCTCTGAGTAGATTGGAAGATTGAAGCTTATGCCAATCTACTGAGCAAACAGTCAGGCTGCAGCATCATACATGCCCTCTGCATATTCCAAGGCAAACAGAGCACACTTTTATTTAAAGCAAAACTTGGGTAAATAACTTATGGAACCAGTTATTAGTCATACATTAGCTGCTAACAGGAACTACATAAATTAACCTAAAAAACCAACAGGTTAATTAAACAGAAACTATAAAACCTTATGCACAGACTGCATATTTTCTGTCAGTGGATACCTAACACAAAAGCATCTCAATCCTGATGCTTTTTCCATGCTATTATGAGATAAAACTTATTACTACTATGAATAAAATTTTACACCTATTTATTTTGATTCATCCCAAAGCTGTTACAGAGGTTTGGATGTGGATTACCAAATAGTAGCACAATCATGATGTTATCACTCGCAGCGTATATTTCATTGAAGGATCACAAACTACTTGAAAAGTATTAATCAGAAACCTTTGCATGTTTTTAACTGCTTATCTGTAGCTGCACATCTCTGAGATTTTTATCCTTGATCAGACTGAGGTTTTAGTGTATCTATCATTCATTGAGAGAAAAACGTGACTGGTTCTAAATATACTTGTGCTTTGAACTCAAAAATCCTCGGAAAGGATCAAAAATGGGACCTCTTATTTATTTAATCTGATTCTATCGGGTTCAAAAAATTGGGTGTGAGCCTACTAGTTCCACTGAACATTTGAAGAGAGCCTTTTGTGAACCTTTCTATTAAAATGGCCACGATAGTAGGAAGCAACTACAATTTGGCTATGAATCACAGAGCTATTCACAGGAAGGCTGCTAGCAAAGACAAAGGCCCTGCTGTCCATTCTAAACCCATGAACTGCCTTCCGATAAATGCAGCTTGTCCTTCGATGTAAAGCTACTCATTGCAAACCACTCAGCAGCCTCCATTGTTCTCCCTAATGAAAATGCACTCTGTAATGGAGAAGCTGCCTAATTCACTAAAGCAGAGACTGTTTTTTCGACAAACTGTTTTGTACTGGAAACTGTAAAAATTCCCAAAGCAAGGAGAAATATATTTTTTTTCCTCCATAAAATTTAACCTTCATTCACAAACAACAAAACTTCCTTTTTCTTTAAAAATAAGTAAATAATAATGGTGTTCCTTTTGTGGGATTTACCAGGAAGATAAATCTCAATGAGCTTTCCTCTATACCATCTTTAAAAAGAATCTCTTCTTTCTGTGTTTTATACATCACGCATATGTATCTAGGTGCTTTGAAGAAGAGGAGGCAATTTCTTTGGGTGCCTTTATCATCCTCCCTTCTCCTTTCAGTTAATATTTGCCTAATATTTGGTAGTTGCTACTAATGATGCTGTATCAGATAATGCATTTAATTTACCTACAGAGCCTGAAACCGCTGGATGGAAAGTGCATCTATGGATATGCCACTGTAGAGTAGCAACAGTAGCTTTGGGCTATAGCTGCTAAAAATAACTTGCTCTGTGCTGCAACTCAGGTATGAGAGATTCAGACCATTCATAAGAACTGCAATTAAAAGCATCAGATGGAATGGAAATACCCTCCTCCATCACTCTGGCAATTCCTTTTTGATAAGTCTGTGCAGTGGTGGAATTTTTTTCTTGTTTTGCTTGTATGTCTTTTACAAAGAGCACAATATCTCTTGATTTCTTTGCTGGGAAACAGTATTTTTAGAGTTTAAACAGACATGGCCATCATTTTAATTCCAGACAGATGGCAAGGAAGAAGAAAAGAAAATATTTCCAGGCTAATGTTAGACCATTGGCATTTTTTTAACAAGGCAATCAAAATAGTAGCCGTCATAGTAAATAAAAACCCTTTAGCATTTATATGAACTGCAGCCTCCTGCATACATTTAATTAGCATATTTTCCCTTGCATAATCTTCAGGGGCAAGGTTGATCTACCCTGACTCGTATTTAGAGCATGCATCACTGACAAATAGTCCCACTGAAGTCAAAGAGATTGATCATGCAAGTAAACCTCTCATCAGTTGGGTTTCATAACAAATGCTGCAAAGCAACATTCAGACAAAGAGCTGAAACCTACCTGATGTTCTTTCCATCGAATCACAGTATGATTTGGGTTGGGGACCTTAAAGGTCAGCTAGTTCCAACCCCCTGCCAAGGGCAGGGACACCTTCCACTAGACCAGGTTGCTCAAAGCTCCATCCAACCCTGGCCTTGAACAGTTCCCGGGATTGAGCATCCACAGCTTCTCTGGGCAACCTGTGCCAGTGCCGCACCACCCTCATAGCAAGGAATTTTTTCCTAGTGTCTAATCTAAATCTACCCTCTTTCAGTTTGGTGCCATTCTACCCTGTCCTATTCCTACATACCCTTGTAAAGAGTCCCTCTCCAGATTTCTTGTAGGCCCCTTTAGGCACTGTATAAGGTCTTTGAACTCTCTCTGCCTGTCTTCATAGGAGAGGTGTTCCAGCCCTCTGAGGTTCTTAGTGGCCCTCCTCTGGACTTGCTTAAGCTTGTCCAGGAAAAAATGAGTAACAATGAAACTAGCCTTTAGGAAATCAAGTGAAGTCAAAAATAGTAACTCATATCACACACTTTTATGGTCCTGGAGCTGGGGACAGTGGCTCTGACAGGCTGAATGGCTGCACTCAGGCAGCAGAGGGTTTCCCTCAGCTTCCTTCATTCCTCAAAAGAAATCCCTAAAGGTGTGCACTTAGCACCGCTGGAGCAACCACTGCCTTGCAGCAGCTTCGGCTACTGGCTTTCCAAGGAGACACGAACAGAGCCTGGTTTCCCCACGTTCCCAGCAGCACAGGCACGCAGGTGCGAGGGCAGGTTGTTCCCACTACACAACAGGCAGCTGGCAGGCAGGGATTGTGAGGGGAGCTTATGCCCAGCTCTCCACCCAGGGCACCTGCGCTGCCTGCCCTGCGGCTTACAACCTCCCTGCAGCACAGGATGTGCTCCGTGGCACTGCACGGGGAGCAGGAGGCTCAGGTCAGCTCCCGTCTCTCACAAGTGATTTGCCCCCATGTTCAATCTCTTCTCTGCCTCTTCCAGCTGTGCTTTGGTCTCTCCCTGCCTCTCATGAAGGGAACAGAGCACCTGGATAGTGACAGCGGCTGTCACTCTGTTTTCTTCTTCAGGGTATTCAGTCTAAAGGGGAAGCAATATTCCCTGCTCCATATTAAGCAGCAGCAACACACATGCAAGCTTGTCTTGTCAATACCAATGATCTACATAAGGATAAGAATGCCAATAAAAAACATTTGGTTTTTTTTTCTTTCTTCTAGTTCAAACTGAACAACCTGTTTTTTTCCTTTCCATTTTGTTCTGCCAAAGCAAAACAATTTTCTTATCAAACTGTAATCACATCAGAACATCACTTTAATCTGAAACAAAATGTTAAATGTGGCAGGAATACAAGAAACAAAAGGAAATGAAGGACTAGCTGCAACTGTGCTGCTGCTTCCTGCTTCCAGGATTGCCAGTGATGGAGATGCTTGCAGGACCTGAACTCCAGGCTCCAGCCCCAGAGTTCTGCCTAAAGGGGTTTCAATTTGCATCTCCTGTAAAACGACTATGCAATGTCATTCTCTCACTCTTGACAGCTGATGTTTTAGTATTTGTTAAAATGTTTCAGAGCTGTAAATATCAAGGAAATACATAATTGGATTTTTTTTTGTCCCTGTTGGTTAAATCACAATTTTGAGATAAGAATTATAGTTCAAATCAACACAGGCAGCACCAAATGAGCTCCCCCATGCTTGCTAGACAACATTAATCATTGGACACTGAAAAAGCAGAAGGAATAGAATCCGTTCCACTGTCAAGATATGTATCCTACTCAACAACCAAAACATGTCTGCAGCTGAAAGTATTTGGCAAATTTGATCCAAGTCCACGTAGATTTTGAGCTGTATGAAACTATGCTTTGGCAAATTTTCTATTTGTACTACTTGCAAATTTAAATCCAGTTCTGCTACACTGTTGCGCAAGAACAAGAATTTACAAGGAGTCATTCAGAAATAAGCAGTATATTTATTCATACTTTTATGAAACTGAATGCATTTTGCATGTGAAATATTTCCTGAGTTAAATTCATTCTCACAGCGTTGTTTTGTACTGAAATTTCTCCATACTAATCAGTATCCAGTATATTCAGCATATTCAGATTGGTATATCCAGGATGATAGTGGTTTAGTACAACTACTAAATTATTCATGTGAAAACATATGTTGCACTAACCCTGCTAAAGTGTTTATAAGCAATATGTCTGGGGTGAAAAAAATAAAAAGAGGAGAGAGAAGAATAATCTACACATTAAAGCCAAGACATCTTGTAAAATTATAATTAATAAATCTGGGACAGCATGTAGTAGTGTGCTAATGAAAATTGCTGATCACACCAAAATAGGAGGCAATGTCCATTAGGCGAGAATCAAAATATCACAGTGGAGGAAAGAACTGAGCGTTGTTAAAAAACGGAGATTGGACAAAAGGGACTATGGAAAAACTGAAGGTTACATTCACAAGTTGTCTATATGGCCAAATAAAACAAGATAGAAGAGCCTGTGATTTATACAGGCAAGAAAGAGACAGTGGGCAGAAGCAGTGACACTATGCAATGAAGTACACATCTAAGGTTGCATCCTAAGCCAGAAGAACACAGATCTATGCAGCATCAGGCCAGTGAGCTAGGATCTCCCTTTCTGGTGATCACACTGATATTACAGGACAAACAGACTCTCTTGAAGATGGCACCATGTAATCATGAGTTTCCTACTCAGAAACTGTTCCTAGACAGGCAAACTTTACACCAGTTTTGAGAGCAAAAATATTGCCAGGGACACCTGTTCTTCATAAGGTATCATGTAGTCAGGGATCACTGCTGAGAGCATTCTCTGTAATTTCTATACTCCTCTCTGATCCAACTTTTAAGGTCAGCAGAGAGCAACACGTGTAGCACACAGATTTAGTGGGTGCAAAGTGACCTCAGAAAGGGAACAAAGTGCTTTCTCAATCAGCATCTTTTAAAATCTCTGATAACTAACACTGAAATATTTGCTTTGACATGAGAGTTTGCTGAGGGAGTTTCCATGGTAATTCTTGGACTCTTTGACTGTGGGGACAATTTCAGCTAGCTTCAGTGGGCAGGATGGGTTTAAGCATTTCCTCCCAGATAGTCTCCAAACTATTTGCTGCACAGACCCCAGGAAGAGCTACAGTACAGATGTGAATGGGGGAGGCTGTGAGCCACAGGGTGCCCTGTGCCGTGAGGGGCAAGGGGGGCAAATGTTCCTTCTGGTTGGTAAATCTACCTCCAGATTGGATGCTGCTAAGACTAAAGATGGGAGATGCAGGATGATGTTTCTCCCAGATTACCGTGAGCCATGGCTGTAGCTGGAGCGCAGCTCTCAGAGCAGCAGCTGGCTGCTGGCTCCAGCTGTGGGCTTGCAGCCCATTCTCTGCAGGCCTCCTGGGACCCTGCAAAACCACAGCTCTTGAATGGCCTTCTGTTACAGACAGCAGGAAGGTGTCAGGCCACGCAAGCAAAATCCTTACTTCTACTGACCACTATCTGTCAGCTGTTCCTACAACAAAAGCTCTTGTCCACCTTTCTAACCAGCTGAACTGCAATTACTAGCACTGTTCCTTGAAATACTTCCACAGTACAGCTATATACAAGTAACATCTGGTCACTGGTTTTTGCAACTCATATGATGATATTTTATACATGTTTTAAGCATTGCAGTGGTTTACTTCTCTCAGAAACAAAATACCTATAAATATTATGCATATAATAGTGCTACAACATAAATAGTGCGTCAATTTTGCAAATTATTATATACGTTATATAAGCTATATAGCATATATTATGGGATATTTATAACACATATATATACATGTACAAATATACCCACATATCTGCATACATATATAAAGATGTGCAGATGTGTATTTCTATATAAAATGATTATGGAACAGGCTATGAATGCAAAAATTCTTGTTTGCATTAATAATGAAGCAAGTGAGCACTTCATTTAATAACATCTATGATGCAGGAGAATAAGGATTCTCCTTGATAAGTCTGTAAATGCTAATGGTATGAACCATCTCCGCTGTATCACTGAGTAGTTTTATAACAACGTGTCACTATGACATACAACTCCTCCAAATTTCTATGAGCATATACGCCCATTGGTTTCTGGTATGTAGTACTTGCTCTTTCTTTGTTATTCTGTCGTTTTGATTAGAATGAATGAAACCCAGAACAAAAGGCCAGGGTCAAGTTCACGCATATATTGAGTGTGTGCTGCAGAGTGCTTTCCTGTTTTGCTGTCATCAAGGCTGCTGTCAGCTAGCACAAAAGCATACTGCAAGATACTTAGAACATCCAGTCCAAGCAGGCTTTATGCATGCAACCTTACAGCTCTGACAGGTTCAAACCACAGTTCTGTGGGGTATTCCTCTTTGTGGGGTCATCCACATGCTGCACTTTTGGCCGGGATACTGAGAAGTGCCACGCAGCAAGGGAGAATTCACATACGCCCCCTAAAGCAAAATCTGTCCCAACATATTTACCGACCTGAGCAGTACCACAATGTCATCAAACACAGATGCTAATTGCTATGAGGCAAACAAACCATGCCATATGGCTACAACTGCAAAAAGAACAGGCAGTCCCTGCTCAGCTCCTCCATCATCCCATGGGGCTACCTGATGCTAATCCCCAGGGGCAGGTGCCACTCACCCTTCTAGTTCCTAGGCAAGGCTCCTGAGACCCCTGGGGCTGCGTGCCGGGGACCACTCGCCTGGCTCCTGTGGGTCACAGAAGTGTTTGGGGCTCCTGGGGAAAGGTGATGCAGGGCATGCCAAACTGCCCCTCACATACCTATGACTGATGAAACCACAGGGGGTGGTTTCCAAAATCTTACCTTCCTCTGTGATTCTTCTTTCTCATCTCTTCAATTCTACTGGGAGTGGATGAGCTGTGATTTGCTTCTGACGTTCATAGACTGCCTTGAATAATGTATTTATCAGAGACATAATCAAATATTGCAGCCAACAGGACTCTCTGGCTCCTTAACAATTTCCTCTGGGCTTTGGTTTTTTTGTTTGTTTGTTTGTTTGTTTGGTCGGTTGGTTGGTTTGGTTTTGTTTTTTTGTTTTTTCTTTCATGAGGTAAGTAGTCTATTTGGGTTATTTTCTTGAAACAAAGATATTTTTTCTGTTAGTTGTCTTCAGACCTGAGCTACCACATATTAAATAAATATAAGCCTTAAAGTCTTCCCTGAGAAAAACCCCTTATAGGCTTCAGTATGAGGTTTGTACAACTACTACAGAATTATTAATGTATTTGGAGATAAGAGTTTTATCTGTTTCTAGCCCTCCTATTTAATTTAACTACTTACATAAAACAAAAATGAAACTTACAGTGATCGTCAACTGAAAGTGTGAAATTTTACCATCATGCCAAAAAGCTGTCTGATATAGTGCTGAAGCAATAGGAGGAAGTAGGACAATAAACAACATACTTGAAAGATTATTATAACTAGAGAAATGGATATGAGGAAAAGCAGCACCATTTTTCAGGAGGTATGCACTAAGAAGAGCTAATACAGACAAAATGAGTTGCTCCTGTTGTTTTTTGTTCCTGGTTGGAAGGAAAGAAGAGTATTTCTATGTTTGAGATACACCATAATTTCCTACCGGGACTGTTTTTACTACAAATACAAATAATTCTTGTTTCTGTTTAAGAAATGCTTTATTTTGGTTTTGTTTTCCCTCCTTTGCAGTTCCAAGACTATAAAGAAATAAGACATTGAATTTAGTTAACTTATGTATGATATTCTCCGTCAATAAAACAGAGAAAACAGGAACAACTACACCAAATTCCAATCACTAAATACATTCCTTTTAATCCTTTTATCCTACCATTTATTTACTGTCTTCTTAGATTTTGGAGAAGTTTACAACAGAACTATAGTTTTCTTTCTACCTGCTAACTTCAGGCTGACAGACTCACTGCAGCTACTGTAACAACAGTTGTGCTTAATTAGAACATGCATGTCACCTGGGGAAGACAGAAACGATTGGGTAAAGTTTCCATACAACATCTCCCTGGTGGGTATAAGTGCTAATAACAATGAGAACCTCGATTCTCTGCTCTAATCCCCTGTTCCTGTGGTTGTTTACCACTGAGAAGGAACTCAAAACACAACTGGCTGTCTGTGAAAACACCAGGAAAGCATCAATCTGAAAGTGTACCAAACGAAGGAGAGGATTTGGACTCTTTTCTACCAGCTCCTCTGGGCTGCTGCTGTGGCCAGCAGGCTCTTGGGAGGAGTGGCTTTGTTACAGTGTCATCTGGAGTGCAGACAACTGTGTATTGAAGATGCTAAACCTGTGTCTTCTGAGGGTTACAAATCAAAATCTGGCCCATATCTCTATTACATTAAATTACATCAACCTTTTGGTTGCTGCACTGTATTGTATTGTATTCCAAACCCATATATTAACACTGGTTAAATTATTATTGGATCACATCTGGGACTGTACTGGAAAATCATTCAGCTTATAACGATTGAAGTTGATTCAACATACATACATACATAGCTGTGTGTATGTATAGAGGTTTATATATAAAAGTGATCTCTAACCATCCTGTTTAAAGAGATAAAAAGGTGTATGTGTGAGTATGCATGCTCTTTAATGTATTTGTGTTTGCATGTAACACAGTAAATAATGTGTTCACAAATACAAATGAAAGATGTAACTTCTTCAGAAAGTCAGTACTTGCACCAGATTTTGCTTTTTCACTGGCAATTTCCATTTTGTTTTGAAACTTAACAGTGAAGAATGGTCAGAGGAGCAGGTGAAAAAAACCACATCTACGCATCATAGTTAATCTGAGAAAGTATCTAATATTGCTTTGGAGGGATAGGAAGATTAAGGGGAGGACCAATATGAATAGAATGGTTAGAATATGAATGACAGGGAAGACTGAGGGGTGGATGTTATAAACAGAAAAACCCCTCCCTTTCTCAGGAGCTCTGATATCACTCTGAGATGCATGGCTCACTTAATACATGGAACTGAGAGATCCAGAGATAACTCCCTGAAAATGGAAAGACAAGACAATATGATGAAAAAAGGATTTGACAAAAAAGTAAATAAAAGCTGTCCCCCAAAATATCACAAACCTAAACAGTTCCATGTGTAAATATCATGTGTGTACTATTTGTCCAAGATTATTTGAGTTTTCATGAGGGATTTCATCCTTAGGCTTTTCTGTTCAGAACCCTGGAAGCTCAGTCAACATGTGTTATTAGATGGAACTTGGTTTAGATTCAGGCATGTCTTCCTGGAGATATAAACACCTTATGTAAACTATTCAAATAAAGGTGAAGAAAGCACCTTTACTTATGGCAAAAGCAAGACTTACTTACTTGTGAACTATTCCTAATACAAAATAGCGTAAGATTTAATGAATGAACACAGGATACATTTTTCCCCAAATCTGTAATTTCAGGGCTCTGTTTTCTCTCTGAACACAACCCACGATTAATCTCAGTGTAGGATTTACAAAATCCGCTTTTATCCACAGGATATACTCAAAAAAGAGAAAGTAATATGTGGCTTGTGCTAAACTTAGCAACTTTGGCAATTAATCAACTTTATTCATTGATCTAGTCAAGTGAAATAGTTTTCTAGATAAGCTGAGGAATTGTTACTGCAATTTTGAATTCTAATGTGTATCCAGCCAAATGGGCTTTAGAATAAAGAAGCCAGTGTGATTTATTTGTAACCCCTGTAGTTGCTTTTTTATTTGTTCTTTCAGATTGCAGAGACTGAAGAATGTGATACTTACCCAAACCTTTGGATTATTTCCATGCAGAAGATTTGACCTTAATGCTCTGTCTATATGTATAATAAAATCAGATGGGTTTGAATGATCCTGGTACAGTGACGCATTCTTGATTCTGTGTACTTATTTGAAGCATGCAAGTGTGGTAACTTACGACCACTCTCTCTGCCTGCACATGATTGGGCTCATGTTGACCTTTAATACAGGATGACATTGTAAGTCCTATTTATCCTGGGAGCATGATCAGCAGGGGAGTGAGTTGGTCAAGCTCCCTTTCACTGCTCTCAGGATGTCTCAGCTATGCTTTTATTTCAGCATCTGCTTCCAGATGTATTTCAATTAAAATTAAATGAGAAAGAGACCTTAAAATCCCCACATTGTAAATTCTTTACCAAAGAGGAACCCAAATTTCAATATCCCATTGGGAACAGTCTCCAGCCCAATGCAGTCCCTAAATGAACCTTTTTCTGCTCACATCCGAACCCCACTGGTCTCTCATTTTGCATGCCAACATTTTGACATTTAAGAGCCCTGAGCCATAAACCTCAAGAGGAGACCTCTGATGAGACCACACTGAGGAAATATGCACACCTAGTTGTTACTGCCATTCCTTGCATCTATTTGGAGTGCGTGTGTAAGGGACCAACTGAATACCCAGGGCTCTAAAATGAATTTCAAGCAGAATGGAGCCTGAGCTTTTAAATGAGGAGAGAGAACAGAAAGCAGATGGCTGGAAATGATGTTGAAGGAATACCATTATATTTTCATTTTATTTTGTATAAAGTTAAGGATGAGGACAAAACCGAAAATATTGTATGAATGTGAATATGCACTGAATAGGACACCTAATAGGATACTAGACTTTAAAACCTGGTTTTAGCATAAGCAAGAAAGACCCTCAAGTCTGAAGCAATCTGAATCCTAGGGAAGCCAGGCAAAATCTCCCCAAGTCTTCTGCAGTGTAATATACTGAAAATGCTATTCTACATATAAGAGTACACTGTTCACGAGCTGATTTCAAGCTATTTTACAAAGCGTGTCAGCATCACTGCATGTTTCACTAAGAATATGTGGGACCAGAAAATGAAATGGTTTGGTGAAAGTCACTTCAAGGGGGGCTGTAGTCCAGATCTTATGCAACTGCTTTACCATGTCTCCCCCGTTTATGGGATTATGATAATATTGACTAAAATTACCTCACACTGCATTTTAGAATCATAGAATCATAGAATAGTTAGGGTTGGAAAGGACTTTAAGATCATCTAGTTCCAAACTCCCTGCCATGGGCAGGGACACCTCCCACTAAACCCAAGGCTCTGCCCAATCTGGCCTTGAACACCACCAGGGATGGAGCATTCACAGCTTCCCTGAGCAACCCAGTCCAGGGCTTCACCATCCTTACAGTAAAGAATTTCTTCCTCATATTCAATCCAAACTTCCCCTGTTTAGGTTTGAACCTGTTACTTCTTGTCCTATCACTACAGAACATTTGGATGTTCTTGTCATTCTACAACTCAATGAACAAAGATACACTGAAAAATAAACAAAATGCTTAGGATCACCTGACCACAAAGGTGAGTAGCAAGTACTTCTGTATAAGAATGAAATGAATGTCTGTCTTGCAGTACACACAGACCAATCTAGCAGTTTAAGTCACAAAATCTTACTTCTGGTGTCAAGTTCAGATGCAAGAGGTAGTCAAGTGCATCACTAATATCAGCTGTAAGATGAAGACTGTCAAACAGTAGAATAAAAATAGATAGGAAAATCAGAAATAATTGCTAACTTTGGGTCAGGTCCTATAGTCTCAATGTGCTTTAGCTATTCTGCCCTGATCTTTACAGAAACATATGAACCAGAGGTCTTTTTTTTCAAATGTGAATCTCTAATCCTTTTGTTTTCCCCTTCCAATTTAAAAGGAGCTTTCAAGAGCAGTAATTAGCTAGAACCAAGAAACACCGCACTCTAAACTCCACTGCTGAAAAATTCCATGTCAACTCTGAACAATTTTATTCTTACTCTTATTATATTGGGGACTGTGCCTTTTTGAATTATATAGTTATACATAGCAACACTCCACATAGCATGGTTCTTTCCTCACCTCTTGGGCTTACATTTATATATGCCTGTAAAGCATTACTAATTAGGTACTTGGATCCTGACTATGCATACAAAGGCCGTAAGTTTCTTTTTAGTTTCTATGCCTCAAATTAGTATTCTTTTTATACCATATTAAAAAAAAAAAAAAAACCTCTTTCTAAGGTTACCCACTAAAAATAAAAGAAAAAATATTGTAAAAACCAAAATTATTTAGCTATATAGCAAGAAGTACAGCATCAGGCAGAACAACAACATTGCTTATTACGAGATAAAAATATTCAGTGAGCACTTGCTTAAGTAGACCAAAGGCAAGATGAAGACAGTTCCACAAGAACACAGAAATTGGTGAAATTAAGCAGTTCATTCAATACTTTCCCACCATCTGAAAACTACCATTATTCTTGCAAGCGACTAAACGTGGAACAGCTGTAATCTAGATCACTATTAATATAAACAAAATTAGCAGAGGTCATTTAAAGTAAACTTTATAAGCACTACAGGAATTGCCATTTTTTTAAAGGAACACTCTGTTACATTATTATCTTGGGCTTAATGTTTTTTTACTCATGCTCTGAGCAGCTCCTACAGTTGCTCATTTCTCATGAAGCTCACTAGCAAATGCACCATTTTAAATAATTCAGAAGTGATCATTTCATTTCACTGCATGGATTTGGTTGTTATTTGTTTATTTATTCAGCTACCTAATGTTATTAGACAAGGCAACAGGGATCAAAACTGGTCTCAGTAATTTCCCTCAGATATTGCGTCATTGCACCCCAGAGGACTACAAGACAAACAGATAGAGCTCCCTTCCTACAAGTAGATACTCCAAGGAAACACCACCTTACTTTCTTCTGACTGACAGCAATATATACTGGTCTGTTTAAGTCCTGCACAGAGGTAGATTAAAGTTTGGGGTTAGCAGCTTGCTCTAGCTCTTTCTGTGGTAGATTTAACAGCTGAGGCTTTTCTGAAACAACACCAGACAGACCCAAAAATCTGTCCACTTACTGCTGTTGTGTCAGAGAAGTCTGTGTACTGCTAAAATCAGTGAAAGGTTCCTTTTCCATGAAAGTTATCTGAAAACACGCTATATGCTGCTGGAAGGAAGGTGATGGCCGCGTGAGTGCCCTAGCTGCCTTTCACTATGACAGTCCTGGTCTCTGCAGCATGAGCACCAAGGGCTGCTGGGGCTGCTGGTGGAATGTATCACACTGTGATGGCTGCCAGTCATCAAAGCCGACCAGCACGGCCATCTCCACCTGCCCCAGCCTCTCACTGCTGGGGCTCAGCCCTTCACTGCTGCAGGGAGAATGGAGATGGGCTTCCAGCTTGCAGCAGGGCATTTAGTCCTGTCTGGCCAATGCTTATGGTAGTGTGAGCTGGTGTTTCACTTGACAAATCTAAGCTAGATAACTGATTAAAGTATTTAGGTCATATAATTTAATAAGTTACTAAATATTACCTCAGCCTCGGGCCCAGGAAAAGGAGGCAGCTACTTCTGAATTGAGCAGAGACAATATTTTGCTATCTGAAGACAGATCACAGAATCTCATGTAAGGAAAAAATAAGATGGTTCCTGGATATCGTGAAACAACTTATCAAAACAAATCAAAGCACTATTGTGAGCTTTAGAAATCCACTGAAAACACTGAATAATAAATGAGCACATTTATAAGGGCTTTAAATCAGTGTGGCATTTAACACATGATCAGTGAACAGGATAGATACTTGTAAAATCTCTTCTACTCAAGGCTACTTTGAGGGTCCATGGATACTACAATCTAGAGAAATGTAGTTATCTAGTAGATACTTCTAATGTTACTTATAACATTCTTTCTCAAAATACTCAAAGAAACAAGGCAATCCCAGATACTCTAGTATGTTAATATTCAAATACCCTAAATGAAGTTAATCTGTCCTATGACTTCTCTGACTTACCAGGCTGCATCAGAGAACAGAATGGTCCACTGCCGCATATGAAATCTTTCATAATTCGACAGTAGACATCCTTAAAAATTCTCCTAAAACAGCTATATCAACTTCAAGAGGTGAAATTGTCCTAGAACAGAACTTCAGGCTATAAAAATAAATCTACAATGTAATTATTTTGGGGAACAATCAGCAATTAGGAAGTATGAAATTCAAGGACACAGGCACTTTATGGCTTTGCTAGAAGTCAGAAGTATGATTTACTTTTTCTGTTTGATTAGGTCATCAGAAAAATAGCATAATTAAGAATAATAATAAAAACCTTGAAGTTCAGTGAAGACACCAGCCAACTTTCTCTCACAAAGGGGAAACATATGTGCCTTTGAACAGCCCATAACATAAAATATGTTTCAGACGCCATATGCTATCTTTCCTCTTTGGATCTCATTGTAGAACCTGTAACCCCTAAAAACTTTTTTTCACCAATTGCTTCTTTGCATCCATCAGTCATACTCACATTATTTAGTTGTAAATTTGCATTTTGGACATCATTTTTTTACCAGACGTGACACAGTCATAAAATCTAGTCTAGTAAGCTGTGCAAAATTAACAGATGAAATGGTGCGTTAGATTTGTTTTCACCACCATGATCATTAAGTACAAGGCTGGCTTATTATGGGGAGACAATGTTTAATCATCCTCCAAATTTTGCAGATGGATTTACATCTGTGCATCTCCTCTTCTGTGATGCTCAATAGGCAGGCACAGTCTGTTCCAACCATCTGTAAATAGGACTGAGTTCAGCAGGCTTCTCCGACCTAGCAAAGCATTTTAATATGTGTTTGTGTCTTGTTGGTTTTAGAGGAGTTTAAGCCCGTACTTAAAGCTAATAAACCTACACTCAGGTCACATGGTAATGGACATTGGCCTTGTGCTTTGATGTTTTTGTGAGCTGGAGTTCACCACCAGCTATGAGGGCTATACCAAGATGCAGAAATCCTGACAACTGCATCTTGATTAGCCAGTGCTGCTGCTGCCAATGAAAGGCTGGGAAGAACAAAAAATGGAAGAATCCCCAGAGTATCAAAAAGTAGGAACAAATGGTAAATAGCCATTTTCTTCACAAGATTAGAAGACATTCTAAGAAGAATTAAAAATATATATCAGCCTATGCTTACCATTTCCTTGTCACATTCTTGGCAACAACTTGGGGTTAAATTATGCTTAAGGGAATCTTATTTTGGTTTAATTTCTCATTTTAATTATTTCCCTCCCAAAAGGATGAATCATGGGGGAGGCACTGCAGTGCTTTGAGGTTCTTTTTCTCAAATGAGACAAATGAGCAATGACACCCAGGATTTTGCCAGTGGGGCTCTGTTCCAGCCTTACCCTTCAGCTGCTTGGCTGAAGAAACTGTGAAAAACATAACCTGGCATCCCACAAAGAGGAGCATAGAATTATAGAATCACAGAATGGTTAGGGTTGGAAAGGGCTGTAAGATCACCTAGTTCCAACCCCCCTGCCATTGGCAGGGGTGCCTCACACTTAGACGCTCCAGCCCCCTTATCATCCTCATGGCCCTCCTCTGGACTTGTTCCAACACTTCCATGTCCTTTTTCTGTTGAGGACACCAGAACTGCATACAATACTCCAAGTGGGGTCTCACGAGAGCAGAGTAGAGGGGCAGGATCACCTCCCTCGACCTTCTGGCCACGCTCCTTTTGAGGCAGCCCAGGATATGGTTGGCTTTCTGGGCTGCAAGCGCACTGAAAAGGGCTCATGTTCATTTTCTCATCGACCAACACCCCCAATTCCTTCTCCTTAGGGCTGCTCTGAACATCTTCTCTGCCCAACCTGTAGCTGTGCTTGGGATTGCTCCGACCCAGGTGCAGGACCTTGCACTTGGCCTTGAATTTCATGAGGTTGGCAGTGGCCCACTTCTCAAGAGTGTCCAGCATCAGTGATGTTCCTCTTTGTTCACTGTTCATTGTACTTGATCCAGGTCTCATCATGAAGGAAAATGACTCCGGTGAAGTACTTCAAGGCCCTTTTACTGAATATTAACTAAGAAGTAAATACTGATCAATTCTTTACTGAGAAACAAAGGTTGTTTCAGAATCCAGGCTACCACACTGTTTGAGCTCACTGGAAAAAAAATGAGGAACAGGCTTTCACTAGTGGCAGTGAAGAAAACAATTATGGGCAGGTGTGGATCAAAGATGAAAACCTTTTCCTAAATGAAAAATGTAGGAAAACCATTCAACAGAGGAGAGAAAATAAATTCTACAGTATTATTTGTACTATCTGAGGATGGCAGATATGGAACATCCCAATGTAAACACAGAAATCCTAGATGAATGACAGTAAGAGGATCCAGATGATGCTGAAACTGGTCCTGTTAATGAGACTTCTTGCTGTCTAATCTTGTGTAAACTTAGTGACAGAGCTATGAGGCAAAGCACCTTTCTCCTCAAATTAGTATTATAAAGAAAACGAGTTGTTAGTATTCATTTTATCTGACTTTTTAAAATATAATCTACCATGTAGTAAAAAAAGAAAACTTTAATCAGATTATTTTTAACGCTCCCAAGTAACATGCTTGGGAGGCTTTTTCTACAAGGATAAAATAAAAAGAAATTATGCAAACTTTCTGCATTTGAGCAATCTCCTAACAGCTTGCTGTCCTGTCTCTTTCCCTTTATTGTTCAGGAAGGGCCTAGTTACATTGAATTCATGCTATGAAACTTAGGGCCTGCATGTTTCTCATTCTGCATTTAGAAGACTTGTAGATTCATTGTCATGCTCTAAATACAAATCAGCCAATACATAAATAATGATGCATTATTATTTTATTATCATTAATAAATAATAGCAACACAAGAAATTCTGCCTGAGTCAGAACTCCACAGTTTGACTCCAAGACTGAACTTTATTCTCTGACGGGAAGGGAACCAGTAATGATGGGACCAGAGTATGAGAGGCACCTGTATCATACTGATAAGCCAATTTTTCCCAGGAGAGTGTTGCATTACAGGAAGGGACTTGATTCAGGAAAGCCATAGGCTTATGTGAGTAAACCTGTGCTGTAGGTTCACGTCTGTGGACATGCAGAAAAACCCTGACTGCAAGTTATATGGAAATACACTCTACTTCTTCTTTCTGTCTTCCCAGGGAAAGGATGGTCTTTTAAATAGCCTTGAAAGCACAGATTTTTCTTGCTGGAGGCAAATTCACATTAATAGCAGCCAGAGACTAGTTAATAATGTGGGCCTCTGAGACAAAGACCTTTGCTGTTTAGCTACAAATAAAACTAGAGGACGGGCAACCTCCGTCTGCCTGTAAGTAAATAATGAGAAAGATTAGTGGCAACAGCACAAGCTAGAAGCTAAAAAGAGGATTAATGTTATGTTTTCCAGCAAGACAGTTTTTTTCCCCAAGCTCTAGAAAAGCTACATCAAGAGTAATCTAAGCTTTTATTTCTAACAATGCCAGGAGAACGTTTCACAGCCAAGAATCCCTTCCTTGCATCCTAGAGTATGCCGAAGGAGCTTGCATCACTTCCCCACACAGCCCTTTTACTGCTTTGCAAACCAAGTACCAGGTTATCAGACAGGGACAATAACCAGAGTGATTTCTGAGCAACCACTGTATTTAATCATGGGACTTGGAAGCATAGCTACTATTGTATCAGGTTGGGAGAACACTGCCAAATCCATGACTACTCCAGCTGGCAGCAGCACTGCTCAGGGATGGCACAGACAGAACTTGCAGTACCTCAGGCACTGAGGTGCTGCCAGGTTTTGCATACAAACCCAAAGTGCCATGTGCTGCTTAGGACTTAGAAGGTGATGTTCAGAGGTCAGATTCAGCTCCATGAGTCTGTAACAAGGCCAAGCACCAGGTGCTTCAAGACAAAAGCCTCTTATTCAACTCCCATGCAATTTTGCTTTACAAAAACTATCCTGCAGGCTTTGTCTGGGGAGCTCAGATTTCACCTGGGGTGCTTCTTTATCACTAATGTTAACAGCAAAATGGCACCTATGGGATAATCAGTGAGACTGCCATTCCCTAAGACTCCCCTCAGTATTGAATGGTTCATCTAGAGAGCATCCAAAGTGAAATAATCATTGAGAAAAAAGAATCTGGTTTCTCCTGGACATATGTCCCCTCCCCAAAAGCCACCCCAATTCAGTCCAGTTCCACAGATAAAAAGACCTATGAAGATCACTATTTCCTGTAGCCCAAGTACACTGCCTGATGGCAAGGACGTTGACAGGGCTGCTAGTCCTGATGACAATGTGCCATGTGTACAGGATTTCATGTCAGAAGACTGTGAATCTGCCATGTTCCAAGGCACATGAAAGTGTAGAGCTCAAAAATTAACAAAAAGAAGATGGACTTAAAATAACATGATCAGGGAAGTCTGAGCCCTGGAAGTTTGGAACTGAATTCCGAACTCTCTCAGTGAAGATACACTGGTGCAGGACCATAATTTGCTGAGAAGCATAGACAATGTACTTTCACAAAATGAATTTGTTTCCTGCACTCAGAAAACTTTTTTCAATAGAAAGAAAGAAAACTAAACACATTGGGAAGCTTAGGAGAAGCTTAAAAGTGTTTCAGTCATCATATTTGCACTATCATCTTTGCATGAGTTCATAGCAAAACATGAAAATGGGTATAAACTGATTAAGTAGAGAAAAAGGACGTAGGAAGGACACAGGAAGGTAAAGGAATACCTATAAAGTTAAGCTGATTCTAAAGCTGTCCCTAATAATGTAGATTACTCACATAATAAGCAGAGTTTGAACGCAATAACCTATATTGCAGTGATTTCATACTGTCCACAAAGATCAACACTAAACAAGGATCCAACAGAATGATCATATCACTAATGACATAAAACATAAGTAGTTACTTTGCTTACCTTAGAGGACATGATTTAGCAATACCAGGCATGAAAGCCAAATGCAGAATGGTCCTAAAATGTTGAAAACTCATGCAAGAATCTCTTAATTTGATGTTTTATCAGGTTAAATTTCAATGAACTTTCAAGACATTAAAAAGCCACTTTACTGCCTGATTGTAACAGGAACTAAGTGATCACTACTGCACTGCTGTCCAGTTATACAAGCAAATGTCACACTCGAGTCTCAGACAGCCTTACTCTACAGTGACAATAACTCTCTTCAGACAGATTGTTTAGTGCCTTCTTGGAGGAAATGTTAGGTCAAGTTTGAAAGTGTTTAAATTCAACAGTGCAGAAAAAGTAAACATGTGAGGGGGGAAACAAAAACATACATTAGGATGATATGCTTTCTATTACCTTTTTTCCCAGGGCTATGACCAATGTTATCTCCAATGGCATCTAATGATATATCTCAGAAGAAACCCTCCCGCACTCTGTGGCTCTCGTACTATCATGGCAACCTGTCACCAATATGCTGAGAGATTTGTAAGAGAGGGTTTCCTTTCAACCAGCCTTCATGGTTCAACCTTCCTACGCTGTTCTGCATTGTCACCAGAGACAGTGGGATCTGAATCTCTGCACTTACCCAACTTGAAACAGCCACTGATAATTAATTTCCACTGAGGGCTTCAAATTCTTTCATACATATATTTAGACTCTTCGGTATAATGTTTTGATAGACCATATGATTTTTAGGCAGCTGAAATAGCCATGATTTTTCCAACAGTACTCATTTGCCCTGATGAGCAATATGTCAGGGCAGCTTCCTCCGCTTGCCTTTTGCTGCCTCATGAGTGACTGATGCTGTCAGGCAAAGGAATGTTCCTCATGCACTTCAAATAGAATAAAGGATTTTTACAGAGGATCTCAGCTAACCTCCCACAGTAAGCTCCAAATTCTGAAATAAGCTCAACTTCTACAAATCAAGAGGAATTCAGATGGGGAGCTCATTAAACAAATACAATCTGAATCTGAGTTGAGTCTATAGTTTGGGGGCTTTTTCTTTTATAAACAATTTCTATCTTCTATTGCAAATTGAATGTCACAGTAGCATCAGGTTTTTCTGCAAGGAGCTAGCTAGACATTTTAGAAGTAGAATGGTTATTTGTGACAAATGCATTTTGCCATTCTTTATGAGTTATTAGCCTAGTACTCTAAGAGATTTGCCATACTCTCTTAGAAAACCATTATAAGATGTTACATGTAATCACATATTATAGGAGCATAGAATCATAGAATGGTTTGGGTCAGAAAGGACCTTAGTTCCCACTCCCTTGCCATAGGCAGGGACGACTCACACTTAAATCACGTTGTCCAAGGCTCTGTCTAACCTGGCCTTGAACACTGTCAGGGATGGAGCACTTACCAATTCCTTAGGAAACTCATTCCAGTGCCTCACCACCCTCACAGTAAAGAACTTCTTCTGTACATCTAACCTGAACTTCCCCTGTTTTAGTTTAAACCCATTCCCCCTTGTCACTACAGTCCCTAATGAAGAGTCCCTCCCCAGCATCCTTATAAGCCCCCTTCAGATACTGGAAGGCTGCTATGAGGTCTCCACACAGCCTTCTCTTCTCCAGGCTGAACAGCCCCAAATTTCTCAGCCTGTCTTCATATGGGAGGTGCTCCAGTCCTTTTATCATTGCCAACAATTGCAGACTGTCTATTTCTTGAGAACAATTTTCCTCTAAAAAACATAAACTGAAATTTATAAATATGGCCCTTGCTCTTTAAATATAAAGATCCTGCTGCTTTCCTAGGATATACATAATAAGTCTTCCAAAGCTTAATGCCAGAATTATTCCACCAGGGTCCTCTAATGACTTAACATTATTTAATCTTTTTCTGTTGGTACTGACTTGCCTTTAGAGCAGTAAAAAAATTGCTTCTGTTCAGCAAGTCTTTTTCATTTGTTTTGAGGTGACTTATTAAAATTATTAAAGATGGAGGATTAAAAGTGCAGGATAAGATACTCAGGGCTAGATTCCTATCTTTTTACTCTTAGGAGTGAGTCCATTGACAAGAAAGTAACTACTGTGGGCAATGTAGATGCTAGAGATGGACTCTGGCATTCGTCAGAAATCCTGGTACAGCATCCAGCACTCCCTGTCTTGATTGGAGCTCCTTCAAATTTCACCTTACATCATCTCTATGAAGTGTTTTTAGCCTACTGAGGCTGTAGGTCTATAAATGTAAATAGACAAAGAAATTTAATTTATTACATTTGAAATGCTTTTTTGCAACAAGGCACCAACTACTAAAGCTTCAGTTGGTGCTGTGGATTTCTCTTTCTCCTTTTGAGCTCTAATAGTGTCTAACAGGGCTTCAAACTTTCCTGAAACCTTCATCCCTAGAAAACACTCTGTCTCAAGGCCGGTATGGAATGACTTGCTTTAGATCCTTTGGCTCAGATACTACTGCTTCTACTCTCATGACCTGGAGCTTGAGTTAGGTCCAACAAAGTGTCATTTGGCAGGTGTCAATACAGGCAAAACATTGATAAGTAGTCAGGAAATGGGAAGCAGGCCCTTTTAAATACAGAATATAGCTCAAGAACTGGCTTGCATCCAGTCTAACTCTTACTTCTTCCAAACTGATCTTCCCAGTCCTAGCATGAAGCCTTTCTCTTCTGAGGTCCTACGGGTTTCATTAATGAAGGACAAGACCCTTCTAAAATCAGAAATGCATTTCAAAGTCAGAGTTGGTCACCCTATTTGGACTCCCTTCATACATAATATATACTCATGTACATATTGGATACACCACCCCCTTAGAGAGGCAGGAGATCATTTTGAGGCTTCTTTTAAAAGAGGACTGCCAAAACCTGCCCATGTTTACTGAAATGTTTGGAAGCTTTCCAGTGTGGGTGGCATCTCAATTGTGCTAGCTAGCAAGTCTTTTACAGAACTTGGCACCACTGCTACTAACATGCACTGGTATGGGAGAAACAACAGTTAAATGTAATTCAGAAGCACTGTAAGTACTGTATCATGTTGTTTGTAAACAAGACTCAGCAGGTAGAGAGTCTGGACTGGCAAAGTCATTCTGAGAAATTGGTCACTGGTGAGAAGACCTGAGGAGAAATAATGTGAGTTTTTGAGGGTTTCTTTTCTGTGAACAGGGCCTTTTTCAGCTTGCAAACTCCTCTCTAGTTCACCAGAATTAAACATTTTTCCTTCAGCTGTCCTCTGCGCTCTCTCTACTTTCCCTGGCTGCTTTTATTCCCTGCTTTCTGCCAGTTCCAGGTTTTTTTCCCTTTTTTTTCACCACAAGGCCACTTGGCCACCTTATGACCATCTGCCCCCTCTGGTCTTGCTCCCTGTTATGCTTTCTGAGCTAAGAGTCTCAGCTGGACTTTGCCTTACTTGGCCCCTGCTGAAAGATAGGGGTTTGACCCAAACCAGCCATATGCATACCCTCTCCACAGTAGGGAGACAGGCATTCCCAGAGCATGGGACAGTTCATCCTAAGAGATGGATGCATGCAAACTCTCAAAGGCAAACCCCATCCATAGCAGCTATGGCTCCGCCATCTCCCACTCCACCACCTCCTAGCCAGCTGCTATGAAACAACCAAAACTAGAATGAAAGGATACTCAGTCCTAAGTCTGGTCTCTTGAGCCTTTTTATCTAGCCACTGATTTTTATAAACTTCCAGTGACTTATTTCCTTTATTTATTCAGAATTTCTTTGCAGTCAGAGCAAGGATGGGACTGATGAAGAAAAGGATGCAGAAAAAAAAACAACAATTAAGCAATGGGACTGCCCTTAGGCAACCCTGACAAGAAATATTTGATTGAATTTTGCTAAACAACTCTTTACTATAGCCCCACATTCACTGATACTTCTTAATTCATACATACAAATCTACACTTTATGTCTTCATTATCTTCCATCACAGCGTTGAATGCATTTTTTTGCCTTTTTGACCTCGATTCTCTCCTTTTCTGATAGACATCATAAGCTCTACTGCTAAGAAATAGTTTTCTTAACACATTGAGTATGATTACACTGTTCTTAACAGCCATTCTCTCACTCCTTCTCTGACACATGAAACATAGCCTGCTTGAAGTCTCAAAACCCTTTCCCATCCACCTCTAATCCTTCTGCACATATGCTTCAAATGCTGATGCATGTAGAGCCAGCGACACCTTACACATTCAGTCTGCTTTCAAAGAGGCACCTTGATTCTGCATCTTTGCACTAAACTCTTCAAAACTTTTCAATTACACTCAGTTTTGTAGAGGCTGCAATTTCCTACACCCTCACTCAGTTCTCTTACTACGTCCAGATTTGGGTGCCTGGAAGGAGCAAGGCAAATGGTCAAGTGCTGAAAATACGTGACCTGTGAGGAAATGTGTTAGTTGCTTGTCTCAGAGAAGGCCAAGGGATGACCAGATGTGATTTACATCAGATGAATGAAAAAAGACTGCTACAATCAGCTCTCCACACCTACTGTGAAGACAACAACATGTAACAGACTTCAATTTCAGCAAGGAGCACATTGGAAAATCAGAACAGATTGCTTGGGAAGGCTGTGAAGGTGCCATCACTGAAGGAAAGATAAGAAGTTTGTCAGAAGCAAAGCAGGTGTATTTGACTCTGTTCCCAGAGGATTAACTAAGCACTCTCTTCATATCTCTTCTATTATATTGCTCTATGACACAATGATAAACACCTGTTAAATAGCTCCATTGTGCTCCTTCAAATATCTCTACACAAACCTGTGACATCATAGTCCAGGAGAAAAAAGGAACAGTGTTTATCATAAATTGCACTTTCTTCTTCTACCTATTCAGGAATATTAACCCATGCTGATTGGATCACCTTTCTCTTATCAGCCTTCTAACTATACTGACTACATCAATAAACATAAAATCCCCAGTCCTAGGCTGTACAGCACAAACAGCATTCAAGAAAGACAGCCATGAGTGGGATGGTGCTTCACCTTGAAGCCACTCACATACTCTTCCCAAAAGAGGCTTATGGCAGCAAGGGTATTCTCCATGTTTTTCTTTTTCATAGTCTCTTAACTGTTCATTAGAGGAAAGAAAATTTTATTACCTAACATGATGCCCGAGTTCAAATTTTGTTGTTGGACAATTTGTTCTATGAGCCATCTGGGGGAAATTTAGAGAAAAGTAATTACCTTTTTTCCCTAACTTTAGTTTTTTCTTAGAAAATGCAGTAGCAATAGCAGTACCACAGCAGTAAAGGACTTCTGTGCCCTCAAGCATGTCAATTTTTTCCAGTTACCATCATGTGGTCTGATGCAGAACACTCAAATCTCCCTAGAACTTTTCTGACAAAGTTTTTATTTTTCAAGCATACAACCAAAATGCTACACCAAAAAAAAAAAGAATTAAGAAAAGCACTGGAATTCACTGAAAGCTTTTTACTACTGAGAATAGGACACAGGCTTTTTGAGGCATCTTCCATACTGATACAGACAAAAAACCCTGAACTGCTCACAAATAATGAACTTAACTGTCATTTCTTGCAACACAAAAAGCTCCAGCACTCCTGCCCTGGGGTTTGGGAGCAACTGTGGGTTGTGAAGGTCTGATAAAGGCTGCCTAGTAGGATACAGTAAATTAAACCATCCTTTAAATGCCTTGGATGTCAGGGGATGCCATGCAACCTTTGACACCGCAACAGACTCCTGTAGAGGCCAAGCTGAACACTGGTTGCATGCAGGTGGTGTGGAGTATCCATCACTGCCCCTCTTTCCAGCAGGACCTCTCTGATAACAGCCCCAGTATGGGGCTTATCCCGATCTCCCTCCTTATGTGGCTGAACCAGATCCCCTTGTCTTATCTAATCTTTTGCTATGCATAACATCTAACCTTCTGGTCTTACTACTGTTTCTGCTACCCCATCCCTCCTTCTGTAATAGTGAGATGAATTGGAAAAAGGGTGGCTTGGTCAATGCTTATTGGGACGAAATATGTCTTATCTCCTCTCTGTACTAGTCCATATATATTTATGAGAGAGAGCATTCCTTCAGATGTCTTTGTTTTCTTTTCCTGTGTGTCCATCATTTCTGACACAGCACCTTGGATGAGTGAAAACTATAAATGCTACAGTGACATTTTTACAGGACTGATAAAATCATCAGTTCAGATCAATCTTTGTGAAAAACAGAACAGGAAAAGAGCTGTTCTGGCACTAACACACCCGATGCTGTTGGGCCACATGAAAAAACGTTTGTGCAAACACTGGCAATACCATCCCTAATGACTGTTAACAGTGGATTACTTTTCATACTTTTTTTCTTATGGTTTATGAACACATTTATATTTGTGCTCATTTGAAGACTTTTTGTCACTCACTTTTCTTCTTAAAATCTTGTGTTTAATTATGTCATTAATGTGGGCTACTTTGGCATTACAAAAAGAAGATGGTCACATGAAAAAAAGCTGCAATAGAGTAACTTTGGTCCTGAACTGCAATGTATCTAGAACCAGTTGGCACATTTGGCCACATATGGGCACTCCTTCAAGCCTGAGACACCCAGCTAGCCAGAGGGACTCAGAACTAGCTGCACAGCAGCAATCTGCTCTATGGGGCTTACCCTTCCCCACATCGGGGGATGCTGGAGATCTGGAGATGCTGGAGAGGGACTCTTCATTACGGACTGCAGTGACAGGACAAGGGGTAATGGATTCAAACATAAAACAGGGTAAGTTCAGGTTAGATATAAGGAAGAAGTTTTTTACTGTGAGGTCGGTGAGGCACTGGAATGGGTTGCCCAGGGAAGCTGTGAATGCTCCATCCCTGGCAGTGTTCAGGGCCAGGTTGGACATAGCCTTGAGTGACATGGTTTAGTGCGTGGCGTCCCTGCCCATGGCAGAGGGGTGGAACTAGATGATCTTAAGGTCCTTTCCAACCCAAACCATTCTATGATTCTATTATTCTATAAGGATCCTTGTAAAGCACTGACATCAGAAGACTAAGCTGCATGGAATAGCCTCTCATTTGCTACTATTCATCTATTGACTACTTCATTGTCATGGTTTAAGCCCAGCCAGCAACTCACAAGCACACAGCCACTTGCTCACTCCCCCCCGCCCTACCTCCCTCCTGCAGCGATGGGGAGGAGAATCGAAAGAATGTAACTCCCATGGGCTGAGATAAGAACAGTCCAGTAACTGAGGTGTAACACAAACCACTGCTGCTACCACCAATAATAATAATGACAAGGAAAATAACAAGGGAAGAGAATACAATCACTCACTATCCACCGACAGACACCCCACCTGACCCTAGCAGTGATCTCGCCCTTCCGGGTAACTGCCCCCAGTTTATATAGTGGACATGATGTGCTGTGGTATGGAATACCTCTTTGGTCAGTTTGGGTCAGGTGTCCTGTCTCTTCTTCTTCCCGGCTTCCCCTCCTCCCCGGCAGAGCATGAGGCTCAGAAAGTCCTTGGTCAGATTAAACGTTACTGAGCAACAATTAAAAACATTGGTGTTAGCACTGTTCCCAGGCTGAAAGTCAAAAACACAGTGCTGCACCAGCTACTAAGAAGGATCAAAAAATGGCTGCTACTGCTGAACCCAGGACATTCATTAAAATGTTCAATGTTCAGATCTGAGATGGGGATATAAATTGGAAGATAATGGCTTTGAGCTTCCTGTGATTATGCCCAGTCCAGGAAATAAATGGATTGGATTAATGTTATCCATAGAAAAACTGCCAAAAGGTGTTTCAGAGCAAATGCCAAGGAGGCAATGATGACCCCCCCCCAAAAAAAAACAAAAACAAAAAACAAACAGAAATGTGAATAGGAATTAAAAGGGAGGAGGACATTGACAAGACTGATAGGACACTGATGCTGACAACAGGTGGGAGACATTGACAGCTTTTATGTTGTTTATGTATTTTTGTTTACTAAGCAAATGTTCGTGTAGTGCCAGAATCAGTTAAGTTCAACTGGAATTTGAATTACAGGTTTGATTTTATACCATTCAATTTTCCACACTGTTTATTTTGCACAATGTCAGCAAAAAGCAGCACAAAGTAAACAAAACACAGACTACAGTGACATGCCTAGAGATCATACTGTGAGATATCAGTGTTAACTGAGGCACATTGAAAAGAAAATATGGCCTAGTTTTCTCACAAAATCAGAGAAATTTATATCCTTGTGTATACTAAAAAGTGACACCTTAAACCAGAGAGGATTGAATATGCTGTGTGAATGAGACAAATCTGGATCTTGACTAACTCCTACCTTAATCGCGTTTAAAGCACACTCAGTTTTTTCTTACAATTATGTTCTTTTGTGTTTAAAAAATGCTGCTCTACTGCAAAGGGGATTCTGTATGAAGATTAGAGCCTTAAAATTACCTAATTTTGGAAATTTTCCAATTTCCTAAATTTGGGTCAAACAGTTATTTTATTTCTTTCCACAGAACCATAGAACCACTGAGGTTGACAGGGACCTCCTGAGATGATCGCACGCAACACCCTCCTGCTCAAAGAAGGGTCAGTGAAAGAAGATTTTGCTTGATCATGTCCAGCTGGGACATTTCCAGTACACCGTATCTATTTTACTATCTTCTTTTTAGCTAAATTTTGTCAAGGGACATTGTAACACAAGCAGGAACACAAGCCAGTACAGGATTGCTCCACTTCAAGAGAGTCCTGTGAAGACTGGGTGGCTGTGTCTTCAACCAGTCTCCGACCAGCTTTTTTCAGCAAAAGAACTAGCTGTATGTCAAATGTGCATATTTGCCTGTCTTAACTATGGGACTGGCAGTCTGAATTGCTATATAAGAGCTTTTATGCCTTACACTTAACTTGCAGAGCTCTATCATCCATCCTGCAACCTACCTTAAGGGCAAGAAGACCAACAGCATCCTGGATTGTATCAGAAATAGTGTAGCCAGCAGGACTAAGTGATTGTTCCCTGGTGCTCAGCACTGGTGAGGCTGCACTTTGAATAATGTGTTCAGTTCTGGACCCCTCACTACAAGAGACACATTGAGGTGCTGGAGCATGTCCAAAGATGAACAATGAACCTGGTGAAAGGTCTAGAGCACAAGTATGATGAGGAATGGCTGAGGGATCTGGGGTTGTTCAGTCTGGAGCAGACAAGGCTCAAGGGGGACCTTATTGCTCTCTACAACTACCTGAAATAAGGTTGTAGTGAGGTGAGTGCCAGTCTCTTTCCTAAGTAACAAGCAATAGGAAAAGAGCAAATGGCCTCAAGTTGCAGTAAGGGAGATTTAGATTGGATATTAGGAAAAGTTTCTTCACTAGAAGGGTTGTCAAGTATTGGAACAGACTGCCCAGGGAAGTGGTTGAGTCACCATCCTGGAGGTTATTTAAAATTGTGTAGATGAGGCCTTTAGAGATATAGCTCAGTGGTAAACATGGCAGTGCCAGATTAATGGCTGGACTTGATGATCTTAAAGGTCTTTTCCAACTTAAATGATTCTATTATATGAAATGCATCTCTATTAAACTCTCCTTATTTAATCTTAGTCTTGAGTATATCAGCATATACTTTGCACTTTAGACAAAACATTTCTACATTAAAGATAAGATTTCAAATTAATAAAACATTGGAAGCAAATTTCTCAGTGAACCAAAATAGCCAAGGGCCAAGTTAATGTTTGTTGTTTCTATTTAGGTGCCAGATAATCTTATTCATCTCTTATTTGTGAAGAAATATTTCTGCTGGGTATGGAATGCCCACAAACAGTTTCATTTTGTTAAAAAAAAAAAAAAAATAAATTGCTTTCAGTCATTGCACTGACATTAAAACATGTATAATGACCTGACCAGAAGGCCCTAGAAGTCCTTTGACATCTCCTGTTTGGATTCCACTGATTTGGCAACCAGACCTTAATGAATCAAGAGGGTTTTCTGTAATTTGTTACACTGTTTCCATCTCTGAGCATGTTTTCTGCACCACTCTGTCACTCCTGTTCAATTAGAGAATAAATCTAATCACAGCTATAAAGCAAAACCCATTTCTGATTAAGGAAGGCATTTAGTCTCCCCTGAAGGCCTTCACCTAATTATTGTGGATTTCAATTACCAAACCATTGAAACAACTGTAGGGATTGTTTTATAAGGGAAAATTTAAAAGACTAAATAAGGCTAGCTAGCCAAATACAGACTAAATTATTTGTCTTTCAACCACTTCCACAGGAGAGAAGTATTCTAATGAGATTAGAATGAAGGGAGTGCTCACGTGCTTGCAGGTTTGAATACCAGGATCCAATCCTGCAATTTCTTTATACAAGCATTCTCAATATAATCAGTAAAAATACTTCCTGACCTGAGTCTTCAGAAATGCATTCCCTAGGAAAAAAAAAGAAATGGTAACAGCAAACAAATACTGATGGCTTTATGAATAACAACATGGAAGAGGGCATTTAAGAGCTCACAAGTAAAGACTGGGAATAGTATTTGATGCACAACAGAACAAACGAGAAGTGGCTATGAAGTTCCATTAAAATGGAGGGAGCTGTGCAATTACTTCCCTTCCATGATTCTAAATTATATGGCATTTCAACTTTATCAACAGTAATCAGATTTCCTTCTACTGTTGGCGGCTTTAGATGAAATGCAACAACCCAGTGCTAACTCAGTAAGTAAGACTGGAATTTTAATGGCAATATAAGGATAAAAATGACAATGACTTTAAAAATTGCAGGAAGTTCAAACCAGCACAACTTTATGAAAAATTATGAGAATTATTACCAGTTTATTTTAGTTTGTGTAATCTGAGGCTTAATAGTAAATAAATGCTTAAAATTTTTATGTTGGAAAGAAAAAAAAATAGCAGCAATAGCATCTGATTAATGCTATGTGTATGTCCATGTTCAGAGACAGAAATACCAGACCTCTGTCATAGACAATCTACTTTCAAATAAAAGGCAGATTTTAGGTAGTAAGTTTTTCTTACTTTTCTTCTAATGTCTGTTTAATAATAAATGTTAACATCTTGCCTAAACTGGAAAAACCAGAAAGAACAAAAGCTAAATTCTGTTCATGCCAGATCAATGTATATGGAAGTTTCGAAGCCTGCATAATGCCTTTTGTTTGACCTCCTATTTCTGACTGCAGAAAATTACAAGCACAATGAAGGCAGAATATACCAACTACGCATTCTTAACTAAAGGTTTCTAATACATGCACAGAAATAGCCTGCATATATATAGATAGCACTTAAATACATACATAGAGCTTTATTCAGGTTTTATGCATCAGTGTTAACTTCATTAAGTCCTAAAAATAGCCTTGCAAAAGCTTTCTCCTTACAGGAACATAAACAATACTATGACTGTTCTATTGTAGGCAGTGGTAGGCTGGTGCACTTGTACAAGCCCAGAATGAACCGATATGGCCTTTGAAATTTTTGACTGTAAAGAACACAAACCCAATAATTTATGAAATGGTTATCTCCAGGAATATATCAACTAATAAGCATTTATTTAACCCTTAGAACACTGGTGCTTTCTGGACTGCCAGCAAAATCAGTGCTGTGAAAAATATCTGTTGACACCTACACTACATACTTACTCTCCAAAGGGCTACTTCTAAGTATTATTAAGCAAAACTGTCAGTTTGAATGATCACAGCAATAACAAACAGGTTCTCCTTGGCAGCCAAGAAGCCTTATATTTCATGCCAAGATGGCATCCACCATTCATAATTGCTTGAAAAAGACAATCTCCACTACACTGCTGTAAACTTTTATCTTTTGCTCTGATATCCTACACGTGGAACTTCAAAGCTATTTACTTTAAATCTATACAGAAAGAAACAAAAGACAACAACCATAGACCTTGGCAAGGTGACAACGACATTTGGTGCTTGCTCTTTTGCTACCATTTGCTACATTTTTAGGCACAAATCTCAGGATGGAAACTCTCAGTAGGAAATTATGTCTTCCAGCCAACAAAATGGCCCAATGAATACTGCCTTAGTATATTGGCAATATAGCCACGATCTAACAAGCTCTGACAACACATGCAATTTTGTCTTGTTTTCCATTTGATGTCTGTTATCAGAAATAACTCACAAAAATAAATAATTTAGCCTCAAGCCATTCTAGCAAATTAAAAAGAGAAAGATACCTGGACATAGCTATTAAAAATAAGTGCTGTATCTATAGGAAGTGGAAGAAAAGGAAGCCTCTCTTTTTAAAATGCCTTACATATTGATGTCTGTGTTCACAGTAGCTTTGGAGGCCTCTGCAGTACAGGTGAGAGCTCATTCACATACAAATTAAAGCCCAAGTTGCTTTCTTTCACGCTTACACCCACAGTTGAGTATGAGTATAGCTAAAGCATGCAGCCCTATGCATATTGCCTTCATGTTCCCTCCCTGTTCAAAGTGTGCAGCTGCCTAGGGTGGAGTAGGACCCAAAAGGATGGTTCTGCCTTTCTTTTCACCATGCACAGACCGTCCTTCAGCTGCTACATTGCCTAGAGGCAGCACATTTATTCTGAAGGATCACAGTGGAGCACTTATCCTGGTTCTGTGCACACTGCAGGCATATACGGTAAACTCATGCTACATGTCCTAAGAACAAGTGTTAGGATCAAGCTAGAGAACAAGTAAGATATGGTAGAAATCCATACATAATACATATTTCCATATAACTTTGCTGAATAACTGCATTAAATGCATCATTTCATCCTAGACTTCTTTGTAGTTGCTTGGCTGAAGTTTTCTCCAAATTTTGCTCTGCTCTGCTGTGCAAGGTTTCTTTGCAATTAAAAACCCTTCCATGGATTACCCAGGAGCTGAGAGTGATCACATGCAGCGTGACAATGTATGAATGCCTCCATTATACAACAGTTTGTGGCATGACTTTCTTAAGGATAAAAGCCTTGCCCATTGCACTCCTAGCATTTCGAGGGACTGTTGCGGCAGTGATCTTCACAACTGCCTTCTTCAGCAGGGGTTTTTGTGCTCCCAGAAAGTATGAAAGAATGAGCTTAGTATTAACTATCACTATGTGTTATTATTTACCTGCCTGCCTGAAAGAACTGCAGGAAGACCTGGTGATGAAGTTAGATCCTCAGTGCCCTCTGATTAAGGGATTGCTCCCAAAAGAGGTTTAGGTTTGGTTGGGGCTGTGTTTGGCTGAAAAATAAACAGCCACAGAGGTGGCTGCAACTGTTTTGTTTTTATTCAGTTCAGTGGTTGCTTTTAATAGGAAGCATATTAGCTAATTTGCAAAAAGCAGGGGTAATCCTGCTTCCTGTGACTGCAACTCTGTTTGGGAATTACCGCAAAAAGCAGCCCCTGACTGATTTCTTCTCCAGGGTTTTTAATTTAATTATGAGATCTGAGACCCGCTGAACATTCCTGCAGCTTCCACACAGATAATTCTTTTCTATTCCTACTCGCTCTCCTAACAGAACAGGATGCGTGAGTGTGAGGGGGGAGACCTACAGTTGCTGGAAGCTTGTACACAGCCTGAATTCTCATAAAATAATAACAACAAATGAAAAATGCAATAAAAGACAAGACATGGCTTTTACTAGCTAAATCTGATTTATCACCCAAACCCTTCCTTTAATATAAAATGCCATCACAGTAAAGACATGGTTATAAAGCTAATACCAAATGCAGTGAAAGAGAATCCCGACACATATTGTTTAGATCTTGCCAGTCACCTATCCTCCCCATAGAACTATATGGCAGAATAAAATTAATATTTGCCTTAGTTTTGCTCCTGTCATGGAAAATTAAAATAAAGGAAGATTTAAAAGGTGGGATTTTGGCCCCTTTTTTTCTTTTTTGGTCGAAGTTCACACTGATGTTAGCAAGAGGAGTGATTCAGCTTGGTACCAGCCCACATCCTCTAGAGCTGCTGCAGCCACAGAAAGTCATGATCCAGGTCTTGAGAAGAATGCAAGAGCCTTGGACAGGATTCAGACAGAGTTCACTTATCCAAATCCAAAACAGCAATGCAAAAATCTCAATTTCCTGGTCTTTGTGGGAAACTGTACTTACTAGCCTTCCTTCCTGCACCTAACCAGTGCTCCCTCTTTCTGATCAGCCTCTGCAGCAGTGCAGACACAAGCTGATGTACAGAAACAACACACCCTACTGTCCATCAGCTTCCCTGAAGGCAAAACTTTTTCATTTGAAGTGCGCAGATCCATGTCTCCTGCCCCACAGAGCTACCTGCCTGTAGGCTGGAGGTGTGGCTGAAGGGCTGACATGGATGCGGTGCTCTTTGCTCTTTCTGGAAAGGATGTAAGATCTGAGTCTATGCCTATTGACTAGGCTGGGATACAACATGAAGACTCATCTCCTAAAACTGTTTGTTTTAAAACAGGAAAGAAACTCTCTGTTGTTTGGTTTTATTTTCTTTCTTTTTTCTTTTAAAGATGCTCAGACCCCTCTCCTTAGGAGAGAGGCTTGGACTCTGGTTCCTTTATGGGGAGGCAGCCCTGACTCACACACAGAAGCTCCAGAGAGGGCCATGACTGATGTCAGTGTCCAGGGCTTCCTACTGGTGAGCTCTAAATAATCCCCTGTTCAAAATGGGGACATTTTGGATTGCTTTTCCACACATCTCACTCTCTCCACCAAGTCCATATGGATGCCAGGGACACAGCTCTATTAGAGCTCCGAACTTTCAGTATTTGACAAATTTTTGTAGTCCACTCAGTGGACTAGTGGGGTACCCAGCCTCCTTAATATGCACAGCCGCAACATCTGCTATGGAAGCAATCTCCTTGGAAGACTTGAGAGGCTTCGGTGCTTGAGGGTCATTGTTAGAAGTTCTACAGTTGTTCTGTGCCTTAGTTTCTCATCTGTGGGAAGTGGTCAGGTATATTTTTCTTCTCCTACTTGTTCTGTGCTTCATCTACTTTGTGCCATATTGTGCCAGTCTTATTCAGAAGAGTGAATTGTAGTACTTTAAATACCACCAGCTTTACAGAAACTACACATCAAACTCCTCATCAGCCTAAGACAGGGTTAATTACAGTTTATCAGCCCTCTGAAGTGAGGGACAGCCTGTTCTTATGGGTTTGAACAGTATTTAACAAAATAAAGACCTAATTTTCATATGTTCATTTCCTGTGATTAAAACATTAACAAACCCTTTGCAGGTTTTTGCCCCAGACACTCTTTTTCTGCCCAGTCTGTGCATGTGACTTAGTCTTTGAATATCACTTTCTATAGGGTTATTTTAACAATTTAGTGTATCATTTTTAATTAACAGATCAGTTCTGTGGAGATGCATATACCTAGTTGACAGGATGCACACACATTTCAAACTGGAGATGAGAGTATCCAGTCAAGTTTATATGTCAGCAATATTTGTACCTTCTGCAGATCACCGTACAATTCCAGTTTTTATACTGCTGTCAAATCACCACATGGCAATTGGTTTTATATCACTGGCTTGTGCAGCTCAGAGCTGTCTTCATTGACTTTGACAGTTGGACTCAAGGATATTAAATGTTTCTTCCAACCTAAACAATTCTATGAGTCTATGACTTCAGGAGGCACAAAGGTGCTATGGATTGCAATGTTAAGGCATCTGTAATAGCAGGGGATTAATGAGAAATGTTACTACTGAATGGGAAATACCTCAATCCATAATTCCCCTTCACATTCACAGCTTTGACATTCTGACTTCACTGGAAGTTAAATGTAAATTTTGGAAAACTTCCCAAAAGTAACATCCTTTCCTCTTCTTTCACTGAGTTGCTCCTAAGCAGCTATCTATTGAGTTATGATTCTCTCAATCGGAGGCTGATTACAATTCAACAAAAGCCCTAGCCCTAAGCTACTGCAGATGTGAACTCCAGGAGAATGAAAAGAAACATTTCAAAGCAGAGAGGAATATCTTCATTCAGAGGTAAACAGCAGTCTATCACTTTTGCTCTGGATTCCGAAATGACCACTGTGAACCATGAGATCCTCCTTGCCAGCTGCTTCTGCTAGTAAGTAAATATTCTAAGCTGATGAAAACAGATGTTGATTTTTATACAGGGGTCACATATAGTTTCCTTTATAGTGCTTGTCTGAAAGGCAAAATAATCTGATTCGTTATACAGACAGAACTGCATTTCATTGCTGGGTTTTCCTATCAGATAACCAGAGTTCAGGTACAGATGAAGTTGAAAGTCATTCTGCCCAAGAGAATAAGATCAGGCTATAAATATGACCCTGTGTCATCAGGTAATCTTTCAGAAGGCCCCACAGAATGCGGAACTAGAAATAGGGAGCTAGAAATGAATTTCAGAAAACAGTATTATGAAGTGGAGTTGCAGAACAACAACATAAATAAGAGAAAACATTGTATCTTAAAGCTATTGACTGTCACTTTTCTTGGTAAGTTAGCTGCAATAACCTCCAACAAAAAGTGCCCTGAATAATAAATGCAAAGAATTGGATGGTACATGGAGTATATGTAATAGGGAGGAGGTGGAGATGCAATTACCGATAACTACTCTGAGACTCTACAGAATGCAGAGCGTAGGCTATTTGGGCACTTTGCCATCATTCTGAGTTAGCACTAAAGTTTCTCTAGTAAACCATGACAACCATTATTTTTATTAGGTTCAGCAATGAAAGTATATCAGCCTTCCACACAGCATTAGGATGCAGAGCACTTGAAAATCTGGGATACTGCTGCAGCCTGAGGGTAGGATGAAATGAATGGAACGAAGAATTGGTTCTACAGGAAAGGAGGCTGTAACACCCTCAGGATTTTCAACACAACGGTCAAGCTGCATGAGTTAGTAACGCTCATTTGGTCCCACTCCAAATTTGCAACATCCGCAACTCCTACCCTGGCAGCACAGCATCAACATCTCTCTTCTCCCAGGGACACAGGGATGCAAGCAGAACTGAAAGGCCCAGCCCAGCATCTGCAGCTGCCAAGGAGGACTAGGCTAGGGTGTAGGACCATTGCACAGAGGCTCCACGTTCAGTGTCACCAGAGTTGAAGGTGCTCCTCTAACTCATTCTCCAGTATGTGATCTCATGAAACAGGGATGCCGGGAGTCTGTGTCTTGTAAGCCAGTACGTGAGCATCTCCAAGTTCTCTGCATCTCCTCTTCACCCAGCCCCCTATGGGGAACTCACATATTAATAACTGAAAAGCACTTTCAGAGTTTGCAGCCTGCCTGGAACAGGCAACATGAACCATTTTCACCTTTACCTGTTGGACATATATGGGTTCTTGCTTCCTATGGAGATAGCCACAGTCTCAGAAGAAAAACTATTGACAGTAAGCTGCAGAGAGAAATATTTCTTAGTGAACAATGTACGAATTAGAAAATACAGTAACCTGTCTCATATGAAATATTCAGTAAGCCATATCATGAGAGTTTAATTAGCATATATCCAGCTGACTGCTGTACAGGAACAGGCCCTGCAGTTGGCATGTGCTGATTAGGACAAAATTCACCAATTAAATAACTGTGTTAATTAGAAGCTGAAAAGAGTTAACCACCACAAGAAAATTAATGACCAGGCAATGTGCCATTTTGGAGGAGAGTTACCAAAGATGAGCCAGTGATTTTTTAAGCCATACTGAATTCTCAAATGCTTCTGGCAAAGCAGGAGTCAATGGCTCTCCTAGGACAAAGGGTGAAACACTGCTCTCATTCACTCTTTTCCAAAACAACTGGTAGTTTTTTTCAAAGCATTAAAATCAACCTATCCTTGCATCAGGGGATAGCTACTCTCCAGCTCCATTTCTGAATGAGAGTGCTTCCCAAAGGAAGGAGATAGATACTGTCAATCCATATTTTTGCAGTTCCCTGGACAGAGACATGTCAGGGCATCTAATCTAACAGCTTGCAATCACAAAAGTGGAGTCCTAGTGCACTCTTTTCTCACCTCTTCTGCTCTTGATTGCAAGCTTCTGCTGCATCTTTTTACAAGGCCTAGTGCTCACTTCACCCCACTGTAAACTGATTTAATTCATTGTTTTTAGGGGAAACTAGAATAATGGGGTAGAAGAAAATTACCATTTTTCTTCCAGGCTGGGTATGGGTAGTTGAATTGGCTCTCCGTGAGGTCTGATGAAAAAGCAGGACTGTATGTCCGGGGGCAGGGAATAGGGTCAGAGAAATGGGATTGCCTCTTCCAGCACCAACCAGCAATCAGACCAGACACCACCGGGCCTCTAGCTACACATTCAGTGTCTCCTCAGCCAATAGCTCTGTTCCTGCAGCAGGACTGAAAACCTGCAGCAATTACTGGCTTCCAGTATTCTCACTGACCAGGGAACCACTAACGACCTTTAATCACTGGCAGAAGTTCAAGTGTCAGTAGTTGCAGAGCAGAGGACCAAGAACAGCTACACAAAGCAGCAGCTTCAGAGGTCTTCACTCCCCTTTGCTGGTGGGGGTGAACCTCTGCTAACTCAGGTGGTCATGCATGTGCATGCCAAAATAGGTCTGTGTTTAAGTTTGGGAAACATGCTGTATATCACGCTCCCAAGCACACATGGCTCTAAGGCACAGAGGCAAAGTCAGCTCTGGCATTCAGCACTCTCAGTACAGCTACTTTTTATTTCATGACTTCCTTGAAATAGGCAATTTGCAGCCAAGCTGTGCACACAGTGATAAAGCCTTGTAAAAATGACTTGAAGCACAGCATTCCCCTGCTTTATTGGGCCAGGGAAGCTGTATGAGCCAAGTCTGGGGTTTGTGCCACAGAAGCACTCAAAGGAGGGAGCTTCAGAAGAACCTGCCATGGAGGGGAGGAAGTTGTGCCATCTACCTGCCTGCAGGTACTGAAGCAAATTCCAGTTATTTCTAAGGACTCTTGCACTTTTTAACAGGATGTCAGTTATCTGCACCCATTTCTCCACATGTGTAAGCTGAACTGCTCATGGTGGGGTGCTCATAAGAGGCTTCTTACCAAATAAAATCTGCACTGAGATAACTGAGTGTGCTGCGTTCATTCACCTACTTCAGGTGTTTCCTTAGGGATCATTTTGTCATCTCAGAATAGGAAAAGAACAGGTACCCAACTTGAAAAGATAACTGCACTGCTTTTCGTTTCATAGTTTAATTTGGAAGGTCCAATTCTGAACTTATTGCTTTGCTACATACAAACACTATTGCTTTGCATACATACAAACACTATTAAACATAAATACTGACACTAATTCTGGACTGGAAAGATAGGAGAGGCATTATACAACCTCAATTGAACAGCATCATTCCTATCGACTAGCTCATTAACAATGAGGAAATTAAGTCCTGTAACCACTTACAGCCAAGTAACAATATTTAGATCATAATTAATTGGTTGATGGTGTAGATAAAATTTTAAAGTGCCATTAAGAATATAGCTTCCATCCAGAAGGACCATTCTGCTTGCTCACCTGGGGGCAAAACTCAAAATGAAGCAAACTACATGGGGTTTAGGGAGCAATTCCAGCAACAACCTCACATAATGAAGACACAAAATAAGGGCTGCCAGGCAGCAAAGTTTCATCAGATCCAAGAATGCTTTGTATTTAACATTAAGTAAGGTCAGACACATTCTGAAATATATGGTCCTTTCCTCCCAGGACAAACAACCAAGTGTAATAGCACATACTTCTCTTAATCAGGATGTGCGTAATCAGGATGGTGCCTTATTAGGATACATCCCAGAGAACCTGTTTAGCTTAATGATAGCGAATGGTAATGACAACTGCTTAGCTGGGATAGTATTAGCAAAAATTTCATTTAATGGGTTACATGCAGATTGTGTTAGGGGGTTAAGTGGTATTTAACTAAGTATGAAATTCTAAGCCCATATCCCTTAATAAAGAAATTGTTGAATAATAATTAAAAGAGAAACTGAAATGAACTGTGATGCACAAAATTTGTAGCCTTTTGTTTGCAGACAGCACTAGCGTGCTATGTACACACACACAAAAATGTACTTCAGAAATGTAACTTTTTTCCTTCCTGAACAGACTGTTAATTTTTCAACTGTTTTCATTATTTGAAGTAATTGTTAGAGAGGTTTGCAAAATAACTTCATAGCAGAGGTTAATCAGAAGCAGTTCATTGCAAGGGTTAAGTCTTCTGCATGTGAATGACTTTTCCTGAATAAAGAAGCCACATGATAGATTGCTGGTCTTTGGCTGGACATACATAATATAGAATTGCGTTCACAAGGAGAAAAGCTCATACATGAACTTCATTATCTGATGATGATGCTTGCCAATATTGGCTTAAGAACACTCAGTGAACATTCATTAGTAAATCCATTTGTCGAGAAGTCTGATGATGAGAAAAAAGCAAAGCTGCGCTGGCAGACAAGAGGCACTGTATTTTACACTTCAGTGGCATTTCAGTGTATTAACTCAGGGGCTGTTGCTACCTTCTGACTGAGGTAATGGTTAGGCTCTGCACCAGAGAGCGGATCTAGCACATCTTCTCTCTACCCTCATCCCCTGCAGGCAGACACCCACAGGAGTGAGACCTATAGCTGCTTCCAGCCTCATCATACCTAGGTGCAAGGTATCATCGCCCTCAGTAAAAAGCTGGTCCTGAATGGAAAGCTAGTTGGAAACAATCTGTGACTGCCGCATCCAGACTAGTGACCCAGCGCCCTACCTCATGAACAGGACTCCTGGGGAAGCCATAACTGATTCGCTCATCCCAGCTCACATATTTGTATGACTCAGCATCCTTCTGACTTTTATGGCTGCTTCAGATCAGGACATTTTAACGAGAGACAAGAAAGAGTTGACAGATGCCCTCATTAATAAAAATTAATATGCTATTTTTACTGTGATATGTCTTGCTTTGGTATTTCGGAGAAGTTGGCATTTAAGATTGGCTGCCTAGTTGAAGACTTCTAAAAAGTGCCTAGCAAACTGCCCAGATTAATACTATTGAGCTGTGCAAGACAGATTGCAAAGTATATGGTCCAAATATTCTTAGCTGAAGTTCGCTGTTCAGCCTGTATGAGTGGTCCCATCCACTTTAGAAGTGCTTCCAAGTCATACATTTAGTTGCACAGAATCATACGGAATAAATTTACACAGATGAAAGCTTTTTGGAGACTAAATTCCATATCTGCTAGGGACTGTACTGGTGTAGCTGCAATATTCAAGGACAAACACCCCTGACTAACACCCCTTAACATCGTAGGGACTCAGAGTAGGGGCTAAGCTGTATTGAGGCATCAGTCATGAGATATTGCTTCTCCTCCTTAACTGAATGACTAAACATATCTATGCACAGTCTTTTTTTTTTTTTTTTAAATCATTTTCACTAATGAATTTGCAGGTTTAAGTCAAATGCAAATAAAATGTTGGCTGTTGTGTATCATTCTTATTTTTTCATCCTTAAATGGACAAAAATATGTGGGTGAGGTAAAACTGATTAATTCCAAATCCATCCAAGCCCCATTATTTTACATGGACTTTCTGATTCTATAAAAACAGAATCAAATTATGTATAGTGATGAATTATACATAAATTATAAAATATATCAAATTATAGCAATGTATATTTGAATACATTTGATAATGATACGTCACCAGTATTTCACTACTTTGAGGTAATAAAAAAGCAATGCAGTTCATTTGCTTGTTTTTCTTTTTTTTCAGAAAGGAATTGTTTTCTTTATGCATTTCATTCCAGTTCACAACCTAAGAAAGTGCACTTGGTTTGTCTGATTGTCTCTTCAAAGTGTACAGCAGATGAATTATTTCTGATTTACCAAGCAGAAAACCAAGAGATGGGATGAAAAGGTCTTGCTGTGGAACGACTCCTCATACTGCAGGAGATCTGGATGCAGCCCATTCATCACTGGGCATTATTTGTCCCTCTGTGTTCTGGCACATAGTGGATTTCAGTTTGTGATAGCCTAGATATGAACATATTGAGCCTCTGACACAAAGCCTGTTTCTTTAGTGGGTAGCTGCAAAGGCAAAGACTAATAGCTCTGAAGTCTCCAGCTCCCAGTGTTAGCTAGGAGAGCAGACATGACAAAAGTGGGAGCTCATCCAGAAATTAAATGCAATTTACTATGCAAAAAGGATGAATTATATGTATGAAAAGTAATGTGGATAACAAAACAATACTGCATAAAATAATAAGTCACTTAAAACAAATTTCTGAATCCACGTGAATCCAGTTGTCCTTCTGTTGTACTTATCGCATCTTATTGGTCTGGCCAAGATAAGAGCACTGCCAGTTTTCTTGGTGTTATTGTATGCAGAGCATCTTCAAATGCATGTGGATGCCTTCATACCACTACAGCCATATAGAAGTCCATGAAATTGAATAAGATGTCACACCAACAATCAGCTACGGCATGACTGTACATGGTGACATTACTTTTCTAAGTGCAAAATTACAGCACACACACTCCGTCTGTCTGGTTTTCAACTGTATCTTAAAAGAAAAGACATTTTAAGCCTCTGGTAGGTCACTGTCAAACTATGGATAACCCTGTGGATGATTCAAGCATCCACTCTATTTTCCCATGACATTTCCTAGTGTAATGAGCTTCCCTAATGAAGTAAACAAGACACATGTCTCTTTCTGCTTAGTCATTTCTGAGGAATACCTTGAACTACTTCTGTATTGCATGGGAAAAAATAAAACCAAAACACAAAGCCAAAGAGTAGACAGGAATGATGGAAAGGCATGCACACCACAGCTGTGCAAACTCCAAAGCCTTGGAATCTACAAGGACTCTCCTCCACACCAGTAACCTTTGTTATGTGTTGGCTGGGTTGCTCAATTCTTGGATAAACCTGCCCTAAGACTGTGCCTATGGAGGCAGGCGCTGCTGGGGCGGCAGTGGGGGGGATTGGCTGAGCAGTCGACTTGTAAAGTCTGATTAAGCGATCTGCCGCTGGTGAAGTCCTTCACTGACCTGCCTGCTATTTCTGTGTCTAAGTCATTTGTGAAACAGCCCCAGCATGTGATGCCCTTGCTGACGCATGCACACACCAACTGGGCAAGGTGGCTACTTACAGCTAAGGAAAAAGCCTACGCACACTTATTTCCTCTCATTTGTTTCTAATCCAAGTGCTGCAAATGTCAGATTGGAATGGGAGTTTCATTAACAACCCTCCCCCCCAAACAAACAAAAAACCCCACAACAACAAAAAGCACCAAGGAAAAAGAAGAAAAGGAAAATTAAAGAGATTTCAAACTGTTTTTCACATTCTTTGATTAATTTGTAAGCATTTCCTCCCACAGCAAAACTGCCAGCCCATTTAGGAGAATCAAACTAGTTTCAAATATTGCACTCAATCTCTGATTTATCACTGCTTTCTTGTGTGCATTTAAGGGAAACAGACTGACAAAAAAATAACTGATTGAGTAGCTAAGATGTCTGTACTTCCATAAGGAAGGTGTTCTGGGAAGGAGAGGTCAAAAAATTCAGTTAATGACATTTTTTGTCAGCGCTGCACAGAAACATCTCCTTTTATTCTCAGAAATGTGATCTCCTGCACTCCAGATGATTCAGTAGAAGGCACTACTTCATCTTCTCTTTCTGAAGTATTTATCTATTTTGGTATCAGAGCTGGAGTTCTGTTAGACATAATTAAATGAGGACCTGCACATACAGAGTAATTCTTTAATGAAGATTCTCACATTTTTAAGTCCTGACACAGATGTTTCCTTCAGAGAAAGGGAAAACGAGTGCATTTCTTGAGTGTTTCTAATTATGCAATTAGATTATTATGATTCATTAAAACAAATCTAAGAAGTGCTTTTGATTATCTGAGTAAGTCACTAGCACCAGCAGAAAACCTTCCCAGCATAGATGAGCAGGCTGACTTTCATTATTCAGTGTGTTCCTGTGCCTGGTACCTTTCCCTTTGCCTTACACAATCCAGCAGTAATTATGCTTCCCCATGCCAGTTAGGTTGGAGGCTTCCTTATGACAACAATGCCAAAAGCACATGTTAACTGCACTGTGGTGATGTTCAGGCCTTCACGAAGGTCAATCAAAAGCACTCGCTGACATAACCAGCTGTAGACTAATGCCCTTCTTGAACAGAAGACAGTGGTCATTACTAGCAGGAGGGCAGTAAGATACACTGTAGGGCACTAAGCTGGAGTGGATGGAAACTACATTTTATCCTAAGAAGTGTTAATGACACTTGTCATGACATTTTTCTTATCAAACATCTATCAATAATTTCATATCACAGAAAGCCGTAGGTGTTCTGGCAAGTGAAATGACAGCTGAGCGACAAGTTGAGTAACTAAACTAACCTCTCCAGCCTCTGCTTATCCATTTGCATCAACAGAGGAGGTTCAGCAGCTTATTTCAAGTACAAAAATGAAACAAGCTACAACATCATACAGTGGGCTCGAAGCAGTTCGCGCGGGCAGGAGAGCGGGATGGTGAGCACTGGCCGTATGACCCGGACTTGGTCGGGGAGCTCTGCTCTGTCTGCCCCGGCGGTGGTCAGTGCGGGCACCCAGACAGAGCCATGAGAGGGGAGGATGCGGTGCAGAGCTCAGGGTGCAGAGAGCGCCCGCACTGCTCTGCTGAGGGGAGGGTGCGCGA
>JAOEHY010051042.1:0-29990 GCA_025447955.1 Psilopsiagon aurifrons
GAATGAAAAGGAACTATACTTTTCCCCTGTGTAAAGAAGTGTTGGGTTTTTTTTTTCCTGAAGGAAACTTAATTTTGTTTAAAATATGTTTATAAGCTGGCTCAGAGAAAAAAAGAAAAAGAGAATTGATCTGGAAGAATGGGTAAGTCAGGGCTTACAGATTCTATTTCTGAAACCCTGTTTTAAA
The DNA here is from genome assembly GCA_025447955.1 of Psilopsiagon aurifrons. Taxonomy (NCBI): domain Eukaryota; kingdom Metazoa; phylum Chordata; class Aves; order Psittaciformes; family Psittacidae; genus Psilopsiagon; species Psilopsiagon aurifrons. The sequence continues at coordinate 188 of JAOEHY010051042.1, forward strand.
ATGAGGGTAATAAAATTATTAAACACACACTCATTCAGTAGCTGAAGTGAAATTATAAGTTTTCTTTGTTCACTTATATTTCAGTTTAATATATTTTGATCTGAGGTATGTATAAAGCCTGAAGAAACTGGTACTGTGCTGAGCCTTCAATACTCTCCAGACAATTGAACTAATTAAATCTTTACCAACATTAACACAACTCCAGCATTCCTTGGACAGTGGTTAATTATTGCATGAACATGGCAAGCTTAAACTAAACAGATGAAAATAGAGTCCTGTGGAATGGGTATTGAGTTTATTCGTTATTCATCTTTTGATAAAGTTTAATTAAAACTGCCTCTTTCCATTGTAGTGAGAATGAATGTGCTTGTTTTCTTAGTGAAAGCCAAATTATTCACTTCAGCCATGGTTCAATAATCAAAGCCTTTGCAAAGTTTTGGGTTATATTGTAGCTGTGGAGATATAATTGCTGCAATTCTCTATGAAGGCTTTATCTTTTTATTACATTTTCTGGTTTGTTTTGGTTTTTTTTAGTTTATTTGGAAATAAAACTAGAGCATCCATTTCCTGATTTTTAATATACTTTAAGCAGAGCATTTTTGTAAACAGGGAGTAAACTGTTGAAAATAAAATTCAAAATAAAAGGTTTTTTTATAACTGGAATGCAAAGATCATTGTAGAACCAAATCTAAATTCTAGTCTTTAGAGTAGTTCAAGTTAAATTTTACCATCAAAAGCTGGCCTTATAAACCGTTGAATATTAATAAACAGTAGGGCAGTTGTGGTAACTCACTGTGCTTATACAGTGGCTAATCACCTCTAGGCAAAAACTGTTGAAAGAAGCAGTGCCGGCTCATGATGTTAGAAGGTGCAATGTCGAGAAGTTTCTAGAGCCACCTGTGTGTATGAAGTGCACACTGTAGCTCCGGTGATATGATGGAGAAAACAAATCCTTGGAAATGGTGTGAAATTTTGAGCAAGAGCAGTGGGGTCAACTGAAGGAAAATGAATGAGAAGAGCTTCTGACCAGCTTTGCATGCAGGCAGACTGGTGTCATGTGTGTTGCCACAGACTTGCCTTTCCACTTGGAAAGCTGTAAGCTGTAGAACCGAGCTTCAACTTTTAAGTATAAGCGCCCCTTGAAAATCCACATGCAAATGACACAGCAGCTAGGAAATGGATCAGTATTCAATTACAAAAAAGTTTACCGCTCTCCTTTCATACAGTTCTGCAGGTGACTTAGATGGGCCGCCAAAAGGTCCTCAGAAGAGCTGCACAATTTTATTTGTATCCTGGTTGCTCATTCTGTTGCGTTTTGGAATGACATCCTGGCAGAACCTTGATTTCCTGTCAGATTTCTGCTTTCCCATTTTTCCAAATTTCACTTTCTGTGATTTACTGTAAGCAACTATGACATTGTTCTGTCTTGGGCTTGCATTGTCATGAAGGGATTCCAGGCTGACACAGTGCTTTTGATTTAAGGTAGGAAAAATGCTTGCTTTGTGTCTTTTTTCTTTTATTTATTTCATGGGTTGTTTCTCTTACAGTGAATTTAACTGTGTAATAAAAAAATGAAGATTATAAGTCAAAACCTGTGTCAAAGGAGAAAATAGTCTGAGCAGGGAGTCTCTGGAACCATGGACTTGGACTTAAGTGGTGAAGCTGACTACCACTTGAGTGATAGTCAGCAGCATGCTTGGTGCATGTCAGATGAACCCAGGGCTATTTGGAGACACCAGCCAAAGGAACATCTTCTGGGAAGTTGCAGTCAGATCTACAGAAATGTGTTACCCATGCTCTTTGTCATGAAGTGATAACGTGTGTCCCAGGTGACCTCTGTAAAGATTCTTTAAGTGCTGCCATTTAGTCAGGCTTTACATTTAAGTTAAGATTTGCTCTGTTCTATTTCTTGAGGTATGGGAATGGTCTGGAAGAGGGGGGGAACACTGTGTGTTAGCCTTGCCTTGAGTGCATGCATGTAGTCAATACTGTTCTAATGGTAAAAGCTGTATTCTACTTTCCTGTCGACAGAGTAGCAAAGTTGTTAGAAACCCCTCCAAAATATGTTAAATTAGGTCATCTCTGAGACCAGACATTCTCTTTCAGTTTTCCTCTAAATAGACCTTTTCTGTTTTGTGAAATCTATTTTGATTTGGCATAAAGAAATTAGATATGGCAGAGCTGTTATCTGTGTTCCTTTCTGCTACATTTTGCCTTTCAAAGCATTGGAAGCCTGTTGCTCTATGAAATAGGTTTCTTAATTATTTTAACAGCTTTAATGTTTCTTGGCATAATTTAACTCTGTTAAAAATTCTTTATGTTTATTGCACATAGAGATTTTCCAGCATTTTCTACAGTTAGGCTGTGGTCTTTGAGATGGAGTCTGTTTGCTCCTGCTTTCTCAGCAGCAAAAATTTGATCTGGATCAAGAATGAACACCTGATCTAGTTTATGGAGAGTATAGTGGTTCCATACTGGTTACTGGGGAATCACCGTAAAGCCTGGTGATTCAAGGTTAACCCTCCAGATCATATTTTTTATCAGACTGAAACAACAGAGTTAGATTGTACTAGGTCAGCATGATTTTCACTTGGTCATAGGAGCTTTAAAGCTGGGTTTGTAGTCTTTTCACACATACTTCTGTCAATCAGATTTTCCTAAACTCTTAACTGAAAAATTATCTTCTAACACTTGGTTACATTAAAATAATTTTGCTGGATAATTTGTGGTGATAATAATCTTGAATCAGATAGGAAAAAACTGATGTCCTGGAAATAAGAAAGAGTTCCTGGATGGGGTTGCTGAAAAAACCTGCTTGCTCAAGAGATTGTAATCTAATCTGAATGGATTGGAAGATTTGAAAATATCTTCTTTATATGTGACTAGATTGTTGCGTGTTAATTATTTATTATTCATGTTGGTTAATACCCATTAGCATTTTTTAATATGGACTATACTGCACTCTGACAGCTTTGCATAACATCCCTACAGATGTCTTAATTTAGTGAGATTCTTAAGCACTTGGCCGATACCAGCCAGTTATCAAAATGTGCGGAAATGTGTTTATTAAGAAGCTTTTCAGGCCTCTCCAAGTAGCCCTAATGGCTACTGTGTAAAGTGTGCCTTCTGAGGTTCAAGAGGACAGAGTGGACTACCATGACTTTAGACTGCATTAATTTATTTTGACATAATGTGATTTTTTTTTCCTCTTTTTTTTTCAAGCTATGAGACTCCTTCATGTTTCTTAAAATTGCTATGTAAGCAAGAATAATTCTGCTTGCTTCCTTGCTTTCTTATTTGGCACAAAATCTACAGGATTGCAGAAAGGTGATTTCCGTAAAAGCAGGACCATGTATAATTTACAGGGCTACCACAAAGAAGTCCTAATGACTTACTTATACATGACTATTATAAGCTTGCCTCCAGCCACAGCATTTATATGGTAGTAAGTTGTCATCTTTATGCTATCAACTACTATGTGATCCAGTTCAATCTCATGTTTTCTTTATAGTTACTATGTCATAATGATCAGTCCTTTTATTCACTGTCAGCTTTGTTATTCACTCTTCTCAGGAAGTTCTTCATGATCTGCAGAATGTGGCTGGTCACCTGCCTGAAATGGAGAATAAGGTTTTGACATCGCAGTATTTAAAAGCTTGCCACATTTCTGCCTCTAGAATTTTGGGGCTTTCATTAGGAATGTGGTCTGTGTTATCAAAGAGCAATCTTGTTATTTTCATGTATCTTAAAATGTGTCTCCCCTAGCTCAGAACAAGGCTAAGTTCAGTTATGCTAAGTACCATGCAATCACATATTAAATAATATTCTTTCATGCAAAGATCTCAGGCCATGTGGTCAGCTTTGCAGACTGCCACCCCCCCTGCATAAAATCTGCTTTTATTCACGTAACTGGCTGGCCTTTCCATATAGGATTCGTACTTGCCTGTTCAATGATACTTAAATGCTCCAGTCATATTAATTTGTAGATCAGAGTCTTGAGTAATTATTGAATTGCTGTATCTTATAAGAAATTCTAGGTGACTTATGTAGACAGGAAAATAGCATATAGATAAAAAAGAATATTGCTTTTAGGAAAAATATTAATTAATAGTTGCAGAAAACCCCATGAATGCATATTATTAATGGAATTTGCATTATTATGAAGAACTAAAAACTGAGAGAGAAGTAACTACCATTTGTTGAATTTTCTTAACTCCAAGTATTTGAGCAATGTGACAAAAATATAAATAAATGAAGAACTTTTTTGTTCTAGAAAATATGCTTTTAGGTCTTTACTCCCTTCCTCATCTCCTTCAGTGAAGGGAGTGAAGGTCTATGCTGATGCAAAGAACAACTGCTGTGATGAGCTGGGGAGGTGACCAAGGGGAAGAATTTGGTCCATTTCTTGTGAATGCTTTCAGAAATGCCCTTGTATCTATAGATGACAAGGTAGCCCAGACTGTTTTAACTGCTGTGTTAAACAGACTGTGTTCACTCTTTTAACTGTATTGGACTTGATCCTCTAAACAAAGAAAAAGTGAATGAGACGATTTTAGAAAAGTTCAAGAACCATAAGCCAGTAACAAAGAAAGAAAGGTACAAAAATGAGTAAAACCAGAATACACAAGCATACTTCTGATTAACTCACAAAGATACTGACTCCATTGCCTCTAGCTTTTATTATTATAGATATTTCAGGCTTCACCCCCAAGTGTTATGTGATGGGCAGCTGACCAGTAAGATAATCCTAAAAAGCTTTCAAATTCAGGATGTTTCAGGTAATTTGGGTATTTTTCCCTGAGAAAATACCCAGAATGCTTGGTACTCAGACTGAGGAGTAGCCTTGCCAGTTATGCACGGAGCATTGCTGGAAAGGGAAATAAAAAAAGCAAAAGAAAGGTCCCTTTCAAGCAAAGACGCATTCATTCATGGAAGAGCTGGCTAGTTCAGAATGAGCTGTCATGTGGGAACTAATACATGATACCATGCAGCTATCTCTAATTGCCATCAACCATCACAAAGGGGCAGAATCTATTAGAGATAAGGAAATATAATGAGAAAAAAAGGCATAGAAATGAAAATGACCTAGTGATAAACTCACATTCAGAGTAGGCGTTACCAAAGGAACTGGGCAAAATAGCCTCTCAAATTCTGAAGCAGCGAAGACATGATTCCTGTGGAGGGTGTTTGACAGAGGACTTCTTAAAAGAAAAGGCTGCATAGTTTACTATCACATGTACAAGTTTGTCTGAGTGATTTGGCATTGAAGTAGTTCAAAAGATCTTTTTTCTCTGAGAATAGATATACTATATTCTTGAACATATCTTGAAACCTTTCACTAATTTTTCACTGTTCCTCAAGCCAAGAACTAATACTCCTCAAACCCCTACTAAATCTGCATATACCATTTCCCTAATGAAAGGAGTCCAGAAGTGGGAGTTAAACCTTTCCATGTTCCTTTGGGCTTTTTGCAGTCTTTCATTATCCCAAGGAAATGGAGTACTCCAAGTGAAGAATCAAATCTCAAAGCACTGCACGAGTAAATTAAATCTCTTTTGCACACGAGGGACCTTTTCATCATAGTTTTGTATTTCAGGGGATTTCACAACCTTTACTTGAGGGAAACAAATATTCAAATCCCAGTTAGACCAAAATAGAGGAAATATGCCAGGTTCAATTACCACTGGAGTTATCAGCCTGTGAGATGTTTTCCATTTGTATCTTCACCATCTTTTTCCATTAAGTTCTGCATAAGCTGTTCCTGGGATGTGGGAGCACAGAAAGGGAGTGACCACTTTGAAACTAATCAGAAGAAAAGATCTGCTAGAAGTCTCAGAAAGTGCTGGAGTCCTGAGCAGCACGATTCAGATGAAATCTAACACTGATGGTTTTTTAAATCTTCATTCCTATGAATTTTATGGATGTGAAAATTCAGCTGCGTGTACAGATACATATATAGTCAATCTTTTTGAAGACTGTGGATTTGCAAGAACCATTTCTCTGTTTTTTCATTATTATTGTGGATTAGATTAAACATATGAAAAACAGTTTACTCCTTAGCGTTGACTGTCACTTGAGCTCAGACTATAAAAGGAGACAGTTTGTTATCCATTAAAAACAAAATCAAATGAGCAGGAAAGACTTTTGAGGTATTTTATATAGAGAGAAATGCCGCAAGACAAGTGGTGACGTCCCTGGATATGTAACATCTATGAATGATGGTGATGATGATGGCTGAAAAACAAATTAGGCAGTATGGACTGTATTTTCTGTAGTTTTTCTGTTGTTTGGAGCTGGTGCAATGTAACAGTTTTTCACTTACTGTGGCACAGACTATGTATTTTCTGGCTATTTGCAGCTGTGTGCAATCTGCTGACTGCATGCGGTATGTGGATAGCTTTGACATTTTCAAATAAGTAGTATTCTAGAATCTGTGTAGCTTCAGGGGCTTCTGACATATTTTATCTATTTCTATGTCCTTGGAGACTGATAGATGTGAATGTGATTAGCTTCCATGCTTATTAGCTCTTATGCTAAACCTGCTCCCAATCTCTAACAGTTTTGGAATACCCTGTCTACAAGATGTTGCAGCCAGCTGTGGTGTATTGTGTCCTTGTTCCTGAGGTATACTGTATCCTTGTTTCTGAGGTACTACTAAGAACTGTAGTGTTGGTTATCCCGTTTATTGGTTGTCCCATTTCTTTTCCCACTCCTTGCTATCTACTGTGGCTTCTCCTGGTAAGTGAGGTGGACTTTTTTCTCTGTCTCAAATTCCATCTCTGTACACAAAGGGAAATGCATTGGGGAAAAAAGTTGACAGTTGCTTCTACTCAACTTTTTTTTTTTCACCTTTGGTACACATAATGAGACTCAGATTTTTACTAAAATAATATAAGGGTTGAATTAAGTTATTGATATTGCCTGTTTTAAGAGGTAAAAAAGTAGTCTCAGGAAATCAGCTGTGCAGCACAGTAGGAGGGTAGACTTAGTCTCTGTGTAAGAAATGCAAGTTCTGATTCTTTGCACACTTACTGAAGGACAGGGAGGAAAAGCTCAACTGAAGTCAGTGAAATTGCACCAGTTTAAAAATAACATGAGGTGAGAAAAGAATCAAGCCCCAGGGTGTTTCAAAGCTATATGCTGAATCACTGAATCATAGAAAATAGGGCAGGAAGAGCCTCAAGAGGTCATCTAGTCTATCCTGCCTTCCCCAAGGCAGGATCAACTGTATCTGTGTCATTCTGACAGATGTTTGACTAACCTGTTTTTAAAAACATCCAATAATAGCAATTCCACCACCTCCTCCGGGCAGTCTGTTCCAGAGTTTTGCTGTCCTTACTCTTAGACATCAAGAAAGACTTTCCAGCTTTGCTTGCTCCTGCTGCGGTTCAAGTCCATAGTTACTTCTCTGTTTACCACAGACATGGAGAACGATTGAGTTTGCAAAAGCCATTTTAAATATATAAGCATTTCATTTCTCAGTAGATTATAAAGTAACTCTTGCTTTTTGTTCCAGTCTTAGTAAAGCATTTTGGCTTTTTGAACTCTGTAGGACAGAGGTGGAGGACTTCTATGCTATTTAGTGATGGTTCTCTTCAAACACAGGAGAAAAATATTATTTCAGACAAATGTTTGATTATGGAAAAATAATGGTTTTAAAGTGTAGGTATGGGGTTTATTTCTATTATCAAATTTACTTTGATTTACCATCAGGCTTCATGCGAGGGATTGTTACCCTGCCATCAAAAAAGTGTACATGATAAAGCTTGCCTAGTAAAGCTGGAAGCAGTCTGTAATGACTACCTTTGCATTACCAATAACTTCAGATATGTTTGAATCTCTCTTCAGTTTTTTCAACATGGTTCAGGAAAATGGTCTTAATTCTAAAGCTAAAATATACCGGCTTAGCCCTGTGCCTTTATATAATCCTCCTTCCTACTAATTAATGCAATGAAAGTATCATCCAGAAAACTTAGCAGTTTAAACCTGTCACCTGGATTTACTCTCTGCTTAACGTAAAATTATGGTTTGGGGTTTTTTTAAGGAATGGTAAATATTTGAATGTCAAACGGATTGTACTACCAAGATGTGCCAGTGCAAGCTGTACAGATTGCTTTGTTGGGTCAGTCTAATGTAAGCTAGCATTCAAGGGACAATCTTATCCACTAGGGTTTCTTCATTTTTATTGAAAAGCTGTATCAAGAGAGTATTTTTTACAAACTGCACATCATTATGAGGAAAATAAGCTTACAGCTTGGAAGAGATTTTGTAATTCTCCACTGTTACATCTGTTTTGCTCCATGTGCCTTTTTCTTCTTGCTGACCCTAGCGTACAGATCTGTAATGAAAAAAATTGATTGACTGTTGGAGTGGGGGATTGCAGTGTTGTGATTTCACGCTCAGTTGTTGGCTAACCAGGCTCTGTAGTTTTTGTTTAGAGAGGCCCAGTTGCAAAGAAAAAAGCAAAATGAAGAATTGTGTTAGCTCCAGCTGCCAGGGTTACAGAGCAAGTGGCTTAGAGGGCTCTGGGGTTCCAGGCGAGAGAGGGATTGTCTCTGCCCCGCAGGTAAGGGATAGAGCTAGACAGACACTGTTGTGTGCAAGATGCTGACTGACCCTGGCAATTCATAAATCAAAAAAATTACATTCTCTGCTTAGTAAATGGAGCAGACACTCAGCTGTGTAATTAACCCTTTGAATGTTATGGAAGTGGTGCAGCCAGTTCGTCTGAAAAATGCATACACTTTTCTGAAAGCCTCCCTCATAACATCCTAGGTATATTTTGGGTGTTCCAGGTACTGACACACCACTGGCAGTCGGTTACGTGTAAATACTGAAAGTGTTTCATATACCAATTCTAAGGATCGCTTTTTCCCCATTCTTACATTTCATGCCCAATTGTTTATGATGCATCTTTCCATTTGGCACCTAAAACATTATACTAAATTCTCTGAGTTGGTTTAGCAGCTTCCAGTAGAGATCTTGGGATACATGGAAGGAAAGCAGCCCAGATGTCCAGATCTCCCATGACTCAGTTTCAGACAGATCTGTGATTTTAACTGATGGAAACCCGTCCTAAAAAGTCAGCTGTCAAAGTGGCCCACCAATTCCAAGTTTTCATCTTATCTACTCATAGGCTTTGTGTGAGGCATCAAATTGTAAATTGCAGATAGTTTTATGTGTTTAAGCTCTTTTATTGTTTTATTAGTGTTCTGTTTTAATAATCTGCTTTTTAATAATGCCCTATGTGACTAATCCTAGAATTATAAATACAAATTTGGAAGGCGACCCAACCAAACTCTGCCTCTGCATACCACCACAAAAATCATTGTAGTTTAAAAAAAAAGTAGGAAAACAGCAGATAACTACTGCAGGGATGCCAAACCAAGATGAAATAAGCAGATCCATAAAGACAGTTCAAATTTTTCCTTTTTTCCCCCTTTTTTCTTTTTTCAATATTTTTTTCTGACTTTCCCCTCTTTTTTTAACCTCTGTAAGACAAAAACCTTATCAATCTGTGCCACTTACTGTCTGTTGTCAGGCAAACCTGTATGTAGCGAGTGGATTTTTCCCCTGACTTGAGTTCATCCCTATAAAGAATTCCACAAAATTCTTGAAAAGACGTGTGCAAAGCTTCTTTGTGATTATTCCTTCAGTCTAAGCAACAGCTAAACTGTTTACTGTGGAACCAGTGGGAATATAGGAAAGCATGGATTTGCTCCTTCCATGTGTCACTGTTGCATGGAAGGAAATCTGCAGGCACCTGAGATATGTGTCCAAAGGTATTTTTGAGTGAAAAAGCTCTTCTTGGTGTTTGCTTTGCTGTGTTTCCCCAGGAGGAGTTACTGTCCCCTGATTCTGTGTTCCTGTGTATTCCCTGTGTGTACCTGTATATTACTAATCACAGCAAATCAAGAATATCAATTAACTTAAGCCATATATACACACATACATTGTCTTCTTTTTATGGAATTTGTGAGGTTTGACAATTTTGGCTAAATTTAGTGGCCAGTATAACCAATATCCTCTCCTTCAGGCTGAAGATTAATGTCTTAATTTTTAATACACTCTAATACTATATTTTCTCCCACAACTGCTAACACTTGTTCTGGTTTTACCTTCCATATGTCATTTGGAGTTATGCAGGTGCTATTTTCCTATAATTTCACTCTATCAAGATGCTGCCTATTTGACTCCATTTCTGACTTGAAAAAGTGCGTTTAAGTGCAGGATGCTTCCACCACCTCCCTAAGGTATCTGACCTATCATGTGTACTCACTTGCTTGTATTTCATTATCACCTACTATACACATTTGCATTTATAAATCATGTGTGAAGCTCATTTGCAAACCTGCAGTCCTTTTTCTTCTGCAATATCCTATACTGGACTTAATATCCTTTAACATAAACTAAGCTACCCTTTTATTGCAGTGCTTAATATCAGAGTTATAGGAGATTTCCAGGGTGTGAATTCTTTTTTATTTTGAAGGCATGTGATACTGTATGAATAATTTAAAGACCATTCTTAGAAATCTGCAAATAATTGGCTATATTTTATTGCAGTGCCATATTCTGCTTTTGGAACTAAAGCTACTTTTAAAAAGCATGCATGCATAGTAGAAGTTCTTATGACCACAGACATTTCCATTTGTTTAATACTCATGTCACTTAAAGTCAGCTGAAGTATTTTTAAGAAATACTTGCTTGGTAAGATTTGCATCATTACTGGGATTTTTCAGGTCAGGTTCAAACCTTTATGCAAAATCTTTTAAGCACTAGAGTGTGTTGCTTACCTTATTCGGTAAATATCTAGTTAGCTGAACAGAAACATCAGGAAGTATTGCTATTTCTGATCCTGTGTTGAAGAGCATATTGTTTTCCTTTTAATTAAATTGTTCCATGGTGTTTTACCCTTAAGAATGTGTGCTTGCATTTTATTATCACTTGTTATTCAAACTTGCATCTCATTTGAAATTTGCAAACCTGGCCGGTTTTTTCCTATCTTTGTTATAAATTATTACTTCATTTCCCATCTCATCTGTTAAGAGTGCAGCCTATTTTTAATGGTGTTTTCTCATGTGTAATGTTTCTCCAGCTCTGGATTCAGTCAACTTTGACTTCATTTCCCCCCGCAAACCTTGCTGGATCTCCATGATTTTATTACTTTTGATTTACTTTCCTTTGCAGCTTCCATCCCGATTTGCTGTTTTCCTCCTGCTGCCATAGAGCACGTCTGTTAAAAACTCCTCCTTCTGGTTCAAAATAAATGAAAAGGAAGGAAGTAATATGAGATTTATGGAGTGAAAAGTACACTGGTTTGTTTTAGAGGGGGCAAAAGTGTAGTTGGTTCCTGTCAGCAAAGAAAGAAGCTTCTAGCACATAGTAAGTTTTTATTTTATCCACTCTAAAAAGGCTAAGAAATCTGCACAGCTTGTAGCAATCTGTGCAGCTTGTAACCAAACTAGGTACAATGTACTCAGCTTCCTATTAAATAATAATTGTTATTATCTGCTTACAGAGTGTGTAGAAGACCATCAGACTGCCATTCTGCCATTAAGCTACACAGTGAATTGCTTTGATATTTGGATTGTTTGATCCATTCCCCATTTGTCTGGGATGAGCGTAGAAGCTGGTCCCTTTATTTTTTTAAATCTTTCCCTTCATTCCCACCACGTGTGTTTATGGGATACTTAAAATTACCCATGGAGAGGCGGAGAGAACAGCTGAACCCAAGTCTCTGGATAGAAGCTCGGGAATTTCAAAAGGAGTCCCTGAGTGCTGTTTCACCCTTCAAATTCTGTTTCCTTCTACAAGATAAAATCTGTCTTCTATAAAACTATCCTCAATCCTTTTTACACTCAGGCTTTGCCAGTTTTGAAATCCAGCTGTGAGGTATACATCTTGAATACATGCCCATGCACACATACTTTCAATATTCATTCTGAATTTACAGTGGTGTGTTTTTACAGCCCCACTGCTATCCCCCATGGAAAGACCACCATAGGAGCTAGACGCAAGGGAGAGGATTCGGGTGGGGGCTGCATATGCCAATGCAGTTCTCATTCACCATTGCTCCTTCAGGGCTTGAGCTGTTCTGAAGCCCCTCACAGAACCTAAAACTCTCTTCCCATTACTCTTTAAGAGGGAAACTCATGTGGGTAACAGCAGGCAGGTCCAGTCTCTTCCACTAAGAGGAAAGTACATTACATGTTTCTTGGGGCCAGCTTTCCTGAAACTGGTCTGATGAGTAGAGCACAGAGACAGGCATCTCTGCAGAGAAAGCTTTTACCAACCAGCTAAGAAATAATGGTAGAGAGAGTTGCCCTTCTCCTGTTGAATTTAGATGAAAAGTCAAACCCACAATGTAGTTCATGCCAAATGTTGTCTGCCTGTATACCAAGGAGCTGTCCTCCATGGGATCATCTTTTGCAGAGCCTTGGAGGCAGATTGAGTGATAGGGAGGAGGTGAGGAGAAATAATGGTTTTGCAGCTATGTGGACCAACCAGCCATTCTTCATTTCCTACAGGGTAGAAAGCTGAAGGAGCAGACTCTCATCTCCAGAACAGTGTGGTCCTCAGCTGTGCTGGTTTCTGTGTGTAAGCCTGGCATGGGGAGCGAGAGCAGACTTTTATCTCTTCTGGTTATGTGTGCTCCGTCCTCTTTCATCTGGCTTACAATTTTGTTACTAGATGCTTTTCTGTTAAAAAATATTTTTGGGGAGAAGTATTTTTATTGTGTCCTTTCAGAAAGACAGAAAGATTTAATAAATCATAATTTTTAGGAGAGGATAAATCTTCAATCCTAATACAGAGAAAGGTACATGGTAGAAATATTTATTGTAGCAAATGCATCTAATTTAAAAGTAGTTGGATAAAACCTGTCTGTGTAGAACCAGATTGTAAAGATTAAATATTTAAACACATATCTCAGGACTGCCAATAAAAATGGCAGTCACATTGCTTATCAGTGTCCTTATCCATTTAAAGAAAACACTTGTATGTAGTGTTAAAGTCTGTGAACACTTTATTTAATATTCAGCAAACATTATAAGTTGGCAGCAGAAACAACATATCATAGGCTTGTGGCTTGAATTACGGTTAGAGTGCAACACTGATCTTACAGTCATTTGGCTATGGAGATGGCTCTCAAATGAAAAACAGCACCATTTTTTGACAAATATTATCTGGCACCTTTACATTAACTGTTAACTGAAAACATAAAATACTTGCTCAGGTGTCAGGTTTACTGAAAAATGTGGACTAACATTACGGATGGTATGATGAGAGGAAATAGATGCGAATTTAGGACTCTTTCTCAAGTATTTTTTCCCTGTTGGGAAGCCCCTGGAATTAAACACTGGGTTTTTCCTTCATCACTTAATCTCTACTACTGTAACTGTGAGGAGCCTGGGCATGATGAGAATTTAACATGATCTGTCACCCAGAACTATCTTTAACTCAGAGACTTCCATATATAGGAACATTTGCCTCTACCATTCTCATCCTGCTCTCTTCATAAGTGAGAATATTCGTTGGGATTGGAGGAGAGGAAGTATAATGGGAGAAAATATGTATAAAAAGCTTCTTTCCCAGCTTTGCCATATAAGTAAAAGAATCAACTTGAACTTTGCATGTTACTTCTAAGCCTTGAATCTATCTCCAAGCTTTGATGTTTCACATTCTTGGGAGCATAGCTACGTGTACAGGCACCTCTGCAGGGTGGTACTCCTGGAGCCTCCCTGGCCAGGGAGATGCTGTGGATGTAGTTTGAGTCTCCCACCTACACTGGAAAGCATCAGCCAGTTAGGTAAATACTGAAAGGATTGCATTACATCTGTGATTATGAGAGGTAGTAGTTGGACATCTAAGGAGATTTGTTACACACTAGTGCACAATGTTTAATTGCTATTGACGGACCGTATTTGCTGGTGAACTTAGCAGCTGTCATAAATTATCAGAACAGTTTTCATTGTTTCTATGTTGCTGTGAGATGAGCATTTTTATCTACTGTCTTTTCATGAAGTATTGTGTTTTACTGCAGAAAAATGCAATTTGTAGGCCACATTGTTACAGAATCAAACCCCAGGATTAGGTATTATTATTATCAAGCAGGTAATGAGCTACAGCTCAAAACGCATTGAGGTTAAGGATTAGCATAAAAATGCATACAATTAAACATGAAATTAAATTTAAGGATACCTGTGGATAGCTACACAACTTTAAATCAATTTCCTAGGCTTTAGAACTACATTTTTCAAAGTGTAGCTGAGTGAGCTCACCAGGCAGATGGATTACCTGACTACTTACTTAGTCTCAGCCTCAGGGTTGACTACCTCCCAAAGTAGTTTTCAAGGCTCCCACAAACATGGAAACACTGATATTGAAGCAGACTGAAAGGCTGTCAAGATGCATATTTTGTCCCTGACAGTTGCCATTGGGAGCGGTAGGGAGGAGAGCAGAAGATGACACAAATATACAACAGTTTCCAGTCTGCCTCCCAAAAGTCTTTGGTGTAGAAACTACCAAAGATTGAATCTGAAGCTTTCCAGCAGATCGGGTAACCACTCCCACATCCTTTTCCAAACCAACTTGTTTCTGTTTCTTGTCTTCTCCTGACCCACTTAGCACTCTGGGCTAAGCTTTTCCCCAGTACTTCCAATTCTGTAGGGAAGAAGCACATGTTTTTGAGAAGAAAACCATTTGCGAATAGGTTTTTTCCCCTAAAAGTACTTTGAATAGTAGTATACAACAGAAGAAACCAAACAGTACTGAGTGTTCATACCTATCATAGGTATAGGGCATGTCCCAAAACCACGTGAAATTTCATGTGAAATAGTGACACGCTTTCACTGCTTTCCTGTAGGATCTGTATAATTACTGTTCTCTGAAGCTTTTTGTTTGTATTAAACAAGAGAAAAGAAGTTCTTCTGGGCACGCTTTCTGCTGTACCAAAAGAAAACAAGCAGAGTTTGTAAAACATGCCAGAACCTTTCTCACCATGGTCCTGGCTGATGATCCACAGCTGGGGGTGTGAAAAATAAAACATAGGCAGAACGCACTCCAACCTGCCACTGACACATGTACAATGAAGAAAACATTTTCATTTAGAAGTCAGACAGCTGAACAGCAGTTATTTGATCCATGCTGCTTGAGGGACAATAGGGAAAAGGGTATTTTTGTGATCACTCTTCAATGACTCCCGTGCAGCTTTGCGGCTGCAGCTCCAGCAGAAACTGGAACTGTAATAACAACACTGCAACAGGCCAGAGTTATGTTGCAAGCATTTTTGGAGTTGTACTTCACATTCACATCCAGTTTGATTGCTTCCAGACCTAAGACATTTAGTTTGTTTAAAGAAAATAACAATAAAAAAAACCCAAAAGCTTTATCTTGCTGAAAAGAACATGCATGCTGAATAACACATAGTTATAAAAGTGAACTTGCATTCTGTGGACTTAAACAGTTCCTTTGTTTCGGAAGCAGCATTCCTATTGCTGTCGTCAGCATTTGTTCTGTAGCAGTGCAGAAAGGACAATGAACCATGCAATGAAATCCTCTTCTCTCCAGGGGCTGAGAGTAACTAAGTACCTTTGTGATAAAACTTGTGTGCAGAGATGCGCTCATGCACCAAGAGGGATGGACAGAGCTTTCAGTTTTATTCAGCCTTCACATAATCTGTTGCATTAATATGACATAATCTGTCTAAAGTGGATGGGTGAAAATGGAAATGTGTATGTATACATAAGGAAAAAAGCTAGTTATATGTGTATGTGATGTGTAAATGTGAAACATTTGATTACATGGTATTTCAGTGCTCTTTTTGCATAACCTACCTCTTTTTGTTTCCTTGCCATTTCTGAATGATAGTATCATCCCTATTTCTGTCAATAACAGCTCTAGCTCTCATCCTGCCACTATTGTGACCAGGCAGTGTGAACTCAAATGTGTGAGAAAACGAAGTAACTCCTAATAATCTAAAGTAGCAATAGCTGAAGGGTTTCCAAGGATGGTGACTTGTGCATGTACAAATACATCCTACCCATACAGTTTAAAGCAAGTGATGACCCCATTTCAAAATGTGGAAATTCCACATACCAGTTGCTGGTTCTTGAGAATGTGAAGTGTTTGACCTCAAATCTGAGGTATTTCTGCATACATAGAATTGCCATTGCTGATCCCAGACTGAAACATTTAGAAGCCATGTCTACACTGTTATCCTGCAGAGAAGCTCTGTCACAGCAAGACTTTCTTTTCCTCACTGACTCTCTCAAAGATACTGCAGTATTTCTTACTGAAGCGGAAGAGCAGATAGGAAAACCAGTGAGAAGCTGAAGATGTTAATACAAAGGGAAACAAAAAAAAAGAAGGAAAACATGAAGACTGGGGGGGTTTGTTATTTTTTAGCGAAACTTCTACATGTGTGCAAATATTATCAAAACCTTTAGAAGGATTATATAATAAAAGGTTTACCTTTTCTCTTCATGTAACCAATACAAGTAGAATTTTTGCCAAATCCACATGTATTCATCTTGTTGCACATTTTAAAGAGCATAACGAACTTTTCAAACCTGTTACAAAGATTAAGATTACTGTGAAAATACTCTGCTACATGCCTGAACTATTGCAGATATTGTAGGGGGAAAGAAAGTCTGTTCTGCAGCTAGAAATTATTTTGTTAGTGGCTGTGTTTGTGTTTTGAAAGCCTGAGCATGTTTGTCCTGAAGATCTCGGTGGGCCTGGCCTATATGTACGTAAGTATACAATTTAGTTTTATTTATTTTGAAAATGAAACAAGTGCATAAATTCCAGGCTCACGTGGAGATTCCTAATCAGCAATTCTCTCTGTAATTGTAGAAAAGGAATCATGAGAGCTTTGTGAAAGGAAACAATGTGCCAAGTAATGAAGTCATTATGAGCTAATTGAGAGCAAACTACTTTAAGCTAGCTACTGTTGGCCCTACTCCTCTAATACGGGTTAATAATTATATATGAAATTACGTTACCCGCATAACATAATAATTATAACCAGGACGTTTTTAACATAGAATTATTGAAGTGTTCTCAGTCTTCCAGCTCCGTAGCCTAAAATGGGAGCCTTGCACAGGACTGTGCTCTGAATCATCACTTCGGTTGCTTGTTAAGTGGAGCTTGTAGTGGTGCGTGTTGTTAATTACAGTGTTTCAGATGCAATTATCATGCTTCGGGGATGACTCTCGGGGCCTGCTGGTCTGCATGTATTGATTATGTAGTTGGCTGTCCTGTCCAGTGGAAAAATTGCTACACCCCACAGCAAATAAGGGAAATAAAGAGTCATCTCCCATGTGCCCACTAACATTGCAGAGGAACTGTGGAAGCTGGGAATTGAATTCAGGTATGCAGACTTGGGGCTGTCTCCATGTGTCACTTCTCAGCTCCTGCTGTGCCCTACAAGCTGTAGAAAGCTGATCTCTAACCTGAGAATAATGTGAGAAGAAGGAATTGATAGGAGAAATATATGTACTGTACTCTGGTTTTGCAATAGAGGATGTGGGAGAGAGGATTTCAAAGTGAAACGGGAGACAGAATTTCTCATAATTCTGGTGAAAAACTTTTTTTCAGTTGTGTTTGTCTTATGACTCTTTGCCCCTTCCACTTTCTCTGGAACTTTTCTTTCCCAAGGAAGATCAGTCCTTAGAACTGGAATTTATAAAAAAATACAAAACCTGAAAACCTATTCTTACATGAAAATAAGGTAGAGTTTGCAGATATTTTCTTCTTCTCCCCCCCTTCCCCCAGACTGAGACTTAGAAGAGCAGTCACAGGGCTGCAAGCCACGGGAAACTTTCCACTTTCATTTCTGCCACCAGCTGTCCTTCATCCTTTTCATATATTCAGACATCTACAGAGATAGTTCACTTAGGATTGAGAAACCATTTGTAAAGCAACTGGTGAAGTGTGTTAGGCAGTGCTTGTGTGATCCTTTCTGATCCTAAGTACATTACTTAAGGTAGTGGGTCTGTTGTGGGAGGGCAGCATTGGTACTTGGGCAGTAATGATCGCTGTAAAAAGCTGCAGAAGTGGGGAGCTGTACCCAGGTCAGTGGTGGTGAAGCCGAGGAGAGATATTGGCACTGCTGGGAATATTTGTGTGCATTTATTCTTCAGTTCAATCTTGCCAACTCTTGCTTGTCCAGTGTGAGGGGAAGCCTTTCCCAGGAAAGCAGGAGGAAGCAGTCCAGTATCAAAGCTTTCTGCTCGAAATAAAACAAAACTGGAGAAACTCAAGGACACAAAACCCCTCACTCTGAGCTCCAGTGGCTCAGAAACCTCTCAGCATCTCAGGTGTATTTGGGCCAGTGGTTAAAACAGGGCTTCAGTGTGGGAAGAGGTGAAGGAGGATGGCTGCTAGTGAATGGAGCCTTCCCAGGAAGGCTGGGAAACAACTGGGCGAGGGCAGGATTGCAATCTCATGTGAAAACTAACTGCAAATGCATGTGTAAGTGAATGCCAGGCATGAAGGGTTTTGTGAGGAAAAGATTAAAGGTCTTACTGCGCAAGTGGGTGTTGGTATTTATGGTAAGGAGAAAGGGAGGTTTTTAATTTACTTCTGCTTAAGGTGGTAACCTTTTCTTGACAACTTTGCAGTCTTTGCCAGGGTCAGCAGTTCTTAAAGTGGTCCCCATGCCCCATCCCATTGGTGGGTGCTTCACAGAACAGGAAAACGCAAGAACTTTTCAGGGGAAGTTAGAAGGTCACAGAGTCCTGTTGGTTCAAATATGTGGGAGGCTTTAGTCTAAGTCATACCATCTGCATTGTTTCAGCAGTTCCTACTTCACAACCATACAGTTTGTAATCAAGACGCTTTCCCAGTGTTTCACTGTTTTCACCTACATTTCTTATTTTCTGTTGCTAAAAGTGATGACCAGGAATCGCAAAATTGTGGAAACTATTCTGAAACTGCATAAAATTGTTACAGCGTCATCAACTATTTAACTTTGCAGACAGATATGATTTGATAAAAACTTGTCTGAATACCTCTATCAGCTTTCAGCTTGCACAAGATTGCCAGAAATATGAGACATCACTTACTGTCTAGTCATCTCATTTGTTACATATTTCAGCCAAAATAAATTCTGTGTTGCCCTACCCATTTCCTTCTTTCCTCATACAAAATGAGCTCTGTATCTTTTTCCTTCTTCTTTTTTTCTGGGGCAGGGAGCATAGTTTTGTTCATCTGGTTGAAGCACCCTAACGATGAGAGCTGCAAATATTACAAATATCCAGATTCTGTGGATTGTCTACAACATGACAGATAACAGCATTTGATATCCTGTAGCTGTCCTCTGAAACAGGCAGATTTGGAGGTGATTTGTGTCTGCCCACAAATCAGAACTATGTTTTTGCTATCTATCTACCCTAATTCAGGGTTATCTTAAGATGATAAAGCTCCTGATTTCATAAAAGTGAAGTTTCATGAGGAGATACTAATAAGTATTCTATGGGAAACTATTGATATATGTATACAAGGCCAGACATTTATGTATATTAGTGTGTAGGATTCAGGAAATGTGAACATCTGGTTTCTCTTAATAGTCCCTTCTACTATTTAATTAATAAGAACTATTTTGATCTCATTCATGTCTGACCTGAAGAATTCATGAAATGTAGTTCTCTCCCAGTCAACACATCTCCACTGTGAATACATATTCAACACTTCTTTGTGAACTTAGTAAATCCATCTGTTCAAAAGGACAATGTGAAATTCTGTGCTAAACTGTGGTCTGCTACACACATGTCCATTCTCCTTTTATTTTCTTTGAACACAGACCACAGTAAAATGTATTGTATGGCGTACCAGTTTGATATCACTTTGATAGACGTGATGTGACCTTATATACACACTCCAATGTACTCTAATCCGTGGTCTCCCAGCTCCCACTCTGCAGGGTTTTTGCGATGTTGATGGAACCCTGTGATTTTGCAGAGCAGCTGCGGTGACCCCTCGCCCTACTCACTGCTGCTGACAGCTGCCTACCATGTGTAGAGGAAACCTCACAGACTAAAATCTCCCTCGTAAAGCAAAGACCTTTTGATAAACATGCAGGTCTGATCATGCTACTACTTTAAAAATAAATAGTTTAAACCCAGAACTTTTTGTGTGGTGCTGAAAGAGTGGTAGCTAAATATTGAAGGCATTCTGCCTGGTAAAAATAATGGATATGTGACACAGTGTCTCCTTTTAAAAAAAGAAACAAGAAAAGTATAAGCAATTAAAGGTGTCCGAAGCATAAATAATCTGCATAAGAAATTAGTTCATCTGTCTGTTAGGACAGGTTTGACTTGCTAAACACAACTCATCAGGTTCTTCTGGTTTATGTGCAAGCGTAATGTCAGAAAAACCACAGCTCTCCAATAATTCATGTATCAAATGTGAAAGGCTGATTTCATCTGAATGGTAACTTTTACCCAAATGGTATATTTGCTTCTATCAGGATTTTTATGTAGGGAAAAATAAAGCAGAATGGAAGCAAGAGTTTGACATAAAATTGAAGAACAAAGTTGGGGGTGATTTTTTTAATGCATTTTTCTTTAAATACTCAAGTTTAAATCATTACTAGGTAAAAGCAGGTTGCCATTGTACTTCTTAAGGCATTTTGTTCACATACGGTACCAAGAGTTATATCCTTGCTAATGTTTTCCTGCTGAGCTACTGTCATCTTTTGCCTTGCTGTCATAGTATTACATTGATGTGCCTTCTCCATTTGAGTAGAGGTCATTATCCCGGTGCCTGGTTGCAGTGCCTCTGCTGAGCAGGTTAACTGCTTGAGGTCTTTTATCTAGACAAATGTTTTACCAGCGCTTTTGCTCCACGATGACATAAACTCTTCCTCAGAGGTCAAATCTAGACAAATTAGCAATGCTGGGATAGCATATTCTCTGTACGTTCATGCACTCTTTCAGACCCATAGGAGTAAAGGTATTGGCTTTGTGAAACGAATAAAAATAGTGATTAAAATGTCCTTTATTTTCAAGATTAGCTTCTTGCAAGTAAGTACTTCTCTGTTGTCTTCATTTAATATTTGTAACTGTCACTGTAAAACTGGGTTGTCAAAAGAATGCCATTTTACAATGAATTTTGACAACTGTATGGTAATCATAATAGCCAATTCTTCAAAAGAAAATGTGTGCATAGTGAGCACAATTCACAGTTTATACATAGTTGATGTGTTAGCTAATTCTGTCAATATTCTCCTTTAAAACAGTGCTTTTGAGACTGTTAGCCATTCCCTGGGCAATTTTTGGTAGTTTCTTTCTGTGCATGAGTGATAACCAAGAGGCCAAATAACAAGTGAGAAATGCCCTAAAGCTTGCTGTGCTAGGCTAAGATTTGACAACATCTAGGTGATAGGAGTGGAGTACCCACTCCACAGGCAGATAATAATGTTAAATGAAACAAGATGCCTGTTGAAATCCATTTTTAATGTACCAAAGCTTTCAAGAGATAAGGTAGAAGTTCATGTTAATGTTCATTTGAACAACTTCATGTTAGCATAATACAGATGTGCACCTTTAACAAAGAGGTGGGAAAAAGAAAAAAACTTTGGTGTTTGGAACTAACTTTCATACTCTGAATTTTATGTTCAAAGGTTTAACTAGTACATATAACTGTTGTCCAGGGATTTAGTAAATTCAGTCAGCCTTGTCCCAGACATGAAAAGGTGTGTAGAGGAGCTAATCCTGTGCATCTCTTCACAGGAATTTGAAGGTTTTCCTTGATTTGTGAAATATTATTTGATCTGACCTTGCTGAACAAAAGTGATGAGCACTGTAATTTGTCAAACAAAGAAAAGTCTCTTTTCATCTCCTCTGCATACAAACGTCAATTTAGGAATGTGGCTGAATGAGTATGTAGCTTTAGGGATACGATTAAGACCTAGTGAAATTTCTGGAGGTGCCAGTGTGGAGAATAGGAATTCTTCTCTCTCAATCTGGACTAAATTTCCTTTAAAATTTAAAACTTTTAAGCTTAGAATGACAGAGGCAGGATCAAGGTCACTTGCCGTCCCAAAGATCTAAAAGGTATCAATGCACAGTAGGATTTCAGTATTTATTGCTTTAGCTGCAAGTATTTAATTTATGTTGAAAATACTAATACACAAATTTAACTCTGTAATTCTCATCTCTTCCTGTCTCCCACTGGGAAAACCACACTGACTTCAAACAAGCTCTGTGTGGGTACCGATCTCTTTGCATGGAGTCCTTTAAAGGGTCAGGGCTACAGTCTTCATATGGTAATAAAAAAATGAAGTTCAGTTTTATCCATGTGTGTACATAAAAGCAGAAACATACATATAACAGGGTATGTCTTGTTGCTTCATAACTGACAACAAAGCACACCTCTGAGCTTTGGAGCCAACACTTACTGGTCGTGGGTGATGACTGTGGTTGCGTTCGAAATACATCTGCTGCCCAGAGAATTGAGGGAACGTGCTCTCTGTATGAGCAATATACTTCTTGTTAGGGTGGTTGGGGTTTCGGGCTTTGTTTTTTAAGTCGATCTTCTTTAGTAGTACATACAAACAAGATTTTGGAAGCCTTTTTGTGCATGAAAGCATTCAGAGCCAGAGTGAAAGAGAATTGGGTTTCAGTCTATGATTTCAGTCTGGCAGAAACTTAGTTCTTCGGTTTCACTCTGGAGTTGAGGGAGCTTTTCTCAGGTGAACAGGAAGTGATTCAATTAGTGCTTAAATTAATGAGTGATGCCCTTTCACTCTCTGTTGTCTCCACTGGGGATTAGACTCAGTCTGCCAGGAAGGATATGGGGCTCATCTGAACTACTGAGGCCATAAGGACGCAGCGAGGGTATAGACAAGTGGCACTTCTATTTTTCAGTTAGGGCAATTAGTTGCATTAGCTAAATCATGTCCATGTCGCTTGGTTCTCACAAGAAAATTTTCTGCTTTAGTACTAAAAAAATGATCAAAGACTGTCACTAGAAGTTGATTTTTGTTTGTTGTATGAGTTCATTTAGAGTATGCCAGTGGCTGCTGCAGCCAGTGAACCTAAATAAATGTCTTTTGGATGTCTATTTAGCAGCAGGCTCTATTTTTTCAGCACCATCTCTGTGTAACCTTTTAATCTAGTTCTTGTCTTTGACTTTTCATATTTTATATATTTAACCCCTTGATGCAGATATTTTGCATTAAGTGCTTTAGAAATCCTGATTTACTGCCTCAAGGGATTAACTAGAATTCCAGTATTCTTGCTTTATCTACATTCATTTATACAGCCCATTTATTTCTAATAAATACACTGGCCAGATCATATTTCTCGGCAAACTCTAAGCCCTGAAAATAAATTTATGCAGTGACATAATGAAAATAATAAAAACTGTCTTGCAGATTACTCTTATTCTTGCTTTAATTTCAGCTTCTAAATGCACAGTGGGTTTATATTCTCCAAGTAAACACCACCTTTGAGGCTCACGCTGCAAAGCTCTAATTTTTAGTTGACTTCTAAAGTGATTTAATCGAACTACAGGATATATGATTCAAAGAAAAAAATGTAATTAAGAAAAATCTTTTTCTGTAGGCAAAGAGCAGCTTGTTTTCATTAATTTTATGAAGAATGTTGTTTTTCTTGGCTGAAAACTTAAACTCATGGGACAAAGGAAGATTTATGGGGTGATCCACAAAATCACACAGGTTTTGTGTTGCAATGCTGTTTTTGCAGTGACCACTAGAGTCCCTGTAGCTGAAAGTTTATCAGTGTTTCTTTTTATAAATCTCTATTTTCAGAAAGGGCTTTTATTCAGAGATTAGCTTTGAGCTAAATATATGCACACAAAGTCTCAGTGTATATGTAGTGTGGTAAGCACGTATATTTCAATGTAAACAATTTATAATACTTTAAGAGCTCTTACCTTACAAGAAAAAATTAAACTGAAGTAAGAATGGCTATTTAGACCTCCCATTCATATTCTGTGTGTGCGTCTTTGTAATTAGGCTTTATTTATAAGTACGGCAAACTCTCCAGCAGTTGCTGAAAGACGCTAGAATAGAAGATCAGAGACATGATGTCTCTCGTCCCAATCCTTCAAGGTGTCAACACCACTTGTGAGGTGCTTGGGCTGAAGATCTGTGCAGCGTATAAAGTTTTCACTTTTGTGATCATTAAAGTGATAGGACATATGGAGCCAAAGATCAGGCTGGGTTCTTGCAAGGCTGTTTGACTTCCTTCTCCCTTCTGAATTTTGACCCCTTTGATTGGAAGTTCAAATTCAGCTTTAACTTTGACACATGTATTTTTAAACCAAATAATATGTTTATTTAGTTAACTGTATCAAATGAAATACCTTTTGTGTCTTTAAAAATCTCTTTAAGAAGACCAGTAGTTCACAAACATTAATGAAACAAATACCTTAACAGAATGCTCTTTCATACCCGATAATGTCAGCAAGAGTGTCTACTTGTTTAATATTGTAGTAAACAGGAAAGTTCATGGTTGAGTGCTTAAGCCTCTGAGCTGTCTCCCCAACTGTTCCTGGCTGCCAGTATTTTACTTACTCAACAGGAAACTAATTTAATTAGTACAAAGAACAGGCCAGTACAGATGCCTGTATGAAATTCTTTCAGTTTTTAGAAGGCATATGCCAAACTCCCTATATTAGATGGAAAAACAGAGACAATAAAATTTACACAATGGAATATCTGTTTTTCTGTATTATCAAAGGTTGCTGTCTCAAATTATGTTACTGTGGTCTTGCAACATCAAACCAGACAAAATATTTCAGTTGAAAGATGTAGAAACTGATAGCAAATTTGAGCCAGGCTTATGTTTCATATTATGAATCTCTTCATCCTATTTGTGACCAACTGGGAAGATGTATCATTAGTTCTTAGCCACGCCATTTTCTCGCAAAGCAGACTTCTCCTAAAGTCTGCTTCCAGAACTTTATTGAAGTGGCAAATTCAGCCAATGGTTTGGAAATACAAAAATTAAGGTTTCAAATTTCATTTCCTCCACCTGTGGTTTATGCATTCATCTACAGTCTTCATTTGCAGGATCATATGCTATTATTTCTTTGGGACCTCAAATTGCTTTTTTACAGAATAATGGATTGTGAACGCTGGTAGAGAGTGTTTCTTTTCATCTGCAGTGTTTGATCCTAGGCATTATGTCTACAGCATCCATAGCCTGCACCAGATATGGAGTCCTTTATTTCTATGGAGGCTTTTCATGATGTGCTGTATCTCAGTTCCTTGCTAACACTGGAAAGCCACCTTCACAGTACCTCCATGAACTGAGATGATACGGAAGTGTTCATTTTATACGCAGGAGATGAGGCACAGGTATTAAAACGGCAGTCGTTAAAAATAGATCCATTTTTCTTGTCTGACTTCTCAGAGCTCCTAGCATCTTTTAGGGCTGACCATGTTCAGATTGGGTTTTATTTTACACTGACCTCAGTTGGAGCGGTGGATGATTAGTACATCAGCAGCCCAAGCCAGGAACCATGTTGGATTATACAGAAAATAAGAGCTGCCAAGTGAATTTCTCTTAGAACAAAATAAAATACAAGAGATAAGTGTAACTTCTCTAATGTCACATATGAGCTCTGATAAAACTTCTCTAGCATCATGTAGGAAGGATTCAAATGCAACTTTCTAGGCATTCAGCTACTGAAATTTTCTTACTTTTTCTTGTCTCCTGCTCAACTTACTTGAGACCTTTTAGCTTCCACAATAAAGGTCCTGTTTTCAACAAAACTCTGTCTTACAAAAGCAGCATTTAGTTTAAGCAGTTAAAGTGGCAAGGGTCTCACATGGGGCAAGAAAATGCTCACATGTTAAGGACTACTACAGAGGAGAAGGGATTAGATGCAATAGTGCACCAGCATTTTAACTCCTTTCAAGAGTTGTGATTTCCTGAATTTTCAGAAACTGAGGAAGTGAGAGAAAGAAGTTTCGGTGTACGGAATCATACTGATGGCTTCTTTCAGCTTCATCAAGATGTGTTGTCAGTGGTATTCATACCTTTCAACCCACAGTGTGAGGCCAGTAGGTAGCAGTAGGAGGTGATTATCCTCTGTGTCAGGCTGACACAAGAGAAAACACGGTGCACTGTGCAAACAAGCTTACCTGCTGTTTGTTGGACAGGAGATAATGTTGTGTGACCCAGGAATAATAGGTCCTCCTGCCGCTGCTGAAAAGATATGTAGCCTCCTGGCTGTACACTCTTTGCTGCTTGCCCTCTGCGTCTCAGTGTCTTTCTGCCCTATTTCTTCAGTCACATCCCTATTCCATAACCTGGTGCTTCAGCCTGTTTCCCCTCTCCTTATCAAAAAGGAGTCAGCCGTAGGATTGTGCTAAATAATGCCTGTCTTGAGTACTGGCCGTTTGACTCAAAAGGTGTTTTTAAAACTGCTCTGGTGTTTAACCACTCCACCCGTATTTCTCTCCTCCCCCCAAAACAAAATAGTATTTGCAAGGATGGGAAAAGGAGTCCATCCCTCTCCTTATCAAAGTTAAATGTTATGAAAGTTAGGTCTTTCTCTTTCTACATGTTATCCCTCTTGTCTGTTTTGTTTGCCTGCCTGTCTTGTTCAAAGATTGAATGACTGAGAACATGGTAAATCCTGGCTTTCTTGTTTAACCACTATTAATCACTTGACATTGCATTCAGAGCTAGTTTGCACAAGATATGTGAAAAGCAAAGAGCCTCACTCACATGCTGGCTTAACTGCTGGGAACATTTTCCCCTCCCATCTGCTGCGTTCATTATTATTTAAAAGCAAATCAGGAGGCAGAATCGGATTAGCAGAGTGGGTGGCACCAGTGGAAAACAAGCTCTGTGTTGGCAGTCACCCTGCCAAGTTCATGTGAAATTGCCCATTTCAGCTGGCAGCTTCAGCTTAGCTTGGTGTGATGACATATGGGTCTGGAAGGTAAGAATCTATTTCCATATTACAGCAGCTTCTGCTGCGTAGCCTCGGTGCCTGCAGCTGTGTGGTTGCCTGGCTTCAGCTGGACTCTGTCCTCCTTGTCTGCTCTGCCATGCTGGGTTCCTTGGCCATCATCTTGGCTTTTTCCCAAGGTCCCGTTGGCAGCTCTACCTATGTGCCAATGCCCAGTTTGCCCCCAGCTACTCTCTTGCTCCCAAGCCATAACTATGTTGAATGTCAAGAACCAAAATAGGGAAGCTCATAGCCTCCTCCTCCGGGGCCCTCAGAATCAAAGGAGAGAAATCAAGCCCTTGCTTTGACTCTTAAGGTCAGTAGTTTCTCAGAACAGCAGCAATATGTTTTTCATGTTTGAAAAATAAATAACATAGTGTGTATGATATACATCAACTCTAAACTCAAATCACCTCATAAATAGGCATTTACAAATGAAAAATTAACTTCTTTAAATTAATGAAAATCTCCTGTTTCACATATTAGTGCTCTGAAATTTTCCAGGATATGACTTCAGTATCCAGTGTTGTCTGTTGTACTTCTGCATAAAGGAAGTTTTGGTGCTTTGCATTGAAATCCATGTGCCAGAGATACCACCAACTTAGTCAATTCTGTAAAATAAGCTCACAGACACTCCAGGAACCAGACTGCCCCTAAGTCCCTCAGTTGTGATTAGTGAGTTAACAGTAACATTTCTTATTTCAGAAATCTCTTTTCATCCTCCACTTACTATATAAGGAAAATAATTAAAATAACTCTATGCAAAGCCCTTTCAAAGCACAAAGTATGTATCTCTCTGAGTTTAGAGTGCCAATACTGTCAGTTATTACTTGTAGGGATAAAAATGGTCTGAGGAGGGAGGGTTATAGGCTGTTGATGTGTCTTTAGACTATTGTAACTGCCAGAATTTCCAGTGCTTTTTTTATCACTTTGGGGTTTTTAATTTGGGCACACTCTACTGCTGGACCTGACTTTGGAAACCTTTGTTTGGGAATAGTGAAGGGGGCAGAGAAACCAGGCTTGTGAGGTTATATGATCCACTTCCATGCAGTGTAGAAAATGGAAGAGTTTATTCCTATTAATCTTTGTTATGATAGCTTGTGTTTGGTAACAGCCCTGGTCTAATGTAGCTTGACAAAGGTGGACAAAACTTAATGCCATTAAAAAGCCCTGAGCACTTGTAATGAGGATATCAGTTGACCCTCAGAAGATGGGAGCCGGTGCACAGGTCTGGCTCCCTTCCTGTGCCTGTACCTCTCTGCTCACACTTCGATGGGGGTTTCTTAGGCCTGACATGACTGTTGTTGTCATCTTCCTGCTGTTAGTTCAGCAATGAGAGAAGATTAGTTAGTTAGTTAGTTAGATTAGTTAGTTCAGGTTGAGAGAAGTGTCAGGAAATAGGCAAATATGTCCCAGTCAATTATAAAAATCTAATGCTCTTGAATAAGTGTGGATTTAATCACCAAATGGCTGCAAAATTGGAACATAATGCACCAGTAAGGCAGTTAGATAATATGACTATTAAAATATCAAACCAAAGGCCTACGTTTTGGACGGGTTTCATTCTGTGAAGAACTCAATTTATGAAGTCCCTGCTGGGAGTAAGAGATGTGATCCTCGCTCAGGCTCCAGGGGTAGCGTCTTTGTCTGCCTGTGTGGAGACCTGAACACATCACTTGAGCACGGAGAGGCAGCTTAATGCTTTGTTCACTCTGTGTAAGTGAGCCAGTTGCTCTTTTCTTCAGCCATAAATGCTAGCATCCTTCTTACCTAAATTATATTTTGTTTCTGGATCAAAGTAAAAGGCACTGTCATTTTTTGGAAGATTCCAATAATCTGAGATAATAGGTGGTGTTTATACTCAGAAGCCTGTATTCTAAGGTGAAAAGGGCTACTGATAATACATAAAGTCACGCTGTCCGTAGAGAGCAACGTGGCATTCAGGTGTATCTGTTTCACCTTCTTTTGATAATTAGACCCAGCACATGTCTGTTACAGAAGTGCTGGGTATTGTTCTGTACTGTTATCTGCCCATCTGTTCTGCTCTTTCTTTCTCTCCTTTCCTGTAACAGGTTTTAGCCTCGTATCTTTGATTTTTCTTGTAGAGACCAGCTACATGTTGCATGACTCATAAAATGAATACAGGCTAATCAGGTGGATTGAACTTCAGCTGCCACAAACAAATGAGGACTTGACTGTAGTGCAGTGCTATGCAGTAATGTTAGTTTCCATTTGAGAAAAGCCATCACAAATTAATTTATGTGCCCACCCAGATTTATTTTAATTAAAATCATCCATGAGTCTTGGCTGTTGCTTTGACTACTAAGTACTTACAAATAAGCTTAATAGACATGTTTGTTTTTTCCGCAGCTGTAAAAATACATATTCTGCTACAT
The DNA here is from genome assembly GCA_025447955.1 of Psilopsiagon aurifrons. Taxonomy (NCBI): domain Eukaryota; kingdom Metazoa; phylum Chordata; class Aves; order Psittaciformes; family Psittacidae; genus Psilopsiagon; species Psilopsiagon aurifrons. The sequence goes on from JAOEHY010051042.1 coordinate 29,518, forward strand.
GATTGTTTTTTTATCTGATTTATTTAAATAGAGTTAGGTAAAGATGCAGTTTATAGGGAAGGTTAAAGGGTCAACATCCTATTTAATTAACTTATACCCACTTGGGAGGCAGCCAAGGTAAAAGAATGCAGTGAAAGTAAGCTTCAAATAATATGAAATCTTTGAAAGGTCTAACTACCTTTGGTGAAAGGCTTTCCTGTTCTTAACCTTGTGTCATTTAAACTATTTAAATGAGCTATACAAACCCTTACATTTATAATGGAACTTCAAAAAACCAAGAATAAGTATTACTTGCAGTTACAAGAAAACTGATGCTTACGGCACAGTAAGAAAAGCCTTTACTCTCCATCTTACCATGATCCCTGTCTTTGCATACCACAAAATGCATGCTCTCATGAGACCTCACTTGGAGTATTGTGTGCAGTTCTGGTGTCCTCAACATACAAAGGACATGCAACTGTTGGAACAAGTCC
>JAOEHY010051044.1:0-10101 GCA_025447955.1 Psilopsiagon aurifrons
GAAAGGAAAGGAAAGGAAAGGAAAGGAAAGGAAAGGAAAGGAAAGGAAAGGAAAGGAAAGGAAAGGAAAGGAAAAAATGTTTTTAAATAATGAGTTGTATGTTGGGTACAGTAATCAAGCAAACACGTTTTTCTTGACGATGCAATAGTGTGGGCCAGATCCCCAGTTGACGTAAATCAGAACAACCATTGAAACTGTTCAGATTTGTTCCAGCTATAATTCTCCCAGTTAAATTTTTACTTTCTGTTAAATTCAGAGGAAAATAAACAAATAATTCAAAGCCACATGTATTTTTTAGCTTGATTCCATTTACCGTACTATGGTACCTTAAGAATATTTATTCTGACTCTAACAGTCTTTTCTGCCTGAATGTGGTTATAGCCTTTAAAGAATAAGTGTGCTGGAGCATATTCTCAGCTGGGTGGACTGGATGTTTGATTTGAATTACTGTTTATTCAGTTTGTATTTCGAAGTCTCTGCTTACAAGAAACAGTAAAGTTCCTTTATTTAACTGAGCACAGGCTGCCTAAGTTCTCATGAAGACTTATTTCTCTCTGTACAGCCCTCACCTTAAACACTGTCCCTGACAAGGCATTAGTAGTACATGCATTTACCTGGATGCCCCTTGCGTTGCTGTTGATGGGAATACTTTATAGTGAAATTACGCCTTTAGGACAAGATTGCATCTTTAGCATGACAGGGGGACAGTGATAACAAACAAGGGCGGTACTATCAGCAACGCCTGGGGGCAAAGTGTGGCTGCATTAGGTTTTGATGACCTTTCAGAGTCTATGTTAAATGCCTTATTTGCTGCTTGTACCACCAGAAGAGTAAGGCCTTCAGTTCAGGAAGGGGTTGTTTTCTTGAGATTCATGATGAAGCTGCAGCCCGGCCACTTGTAAAGCTATGCAGGGAAAATGGGCAACAGATGTCCATAGCGCCTGGTCTGGCCAAGCAGCAACTGCTGAACAGGGAGTGCCAAGACCATCAAATCCACGAGTGACAGGGTGCATGAAATGCAGTAGTTCAGCCTCTGGAAGAGCAGTGTGTGCTCCTCTATACTGCCACCCAGGTCAACCAGAGGAAAGAAGCATTTGGTCTTCAGGCTCATCTGCGTGGTATTGGAGCTTGGAGAGAAGTGCAAGTGAGGGCGATGAAAACTTTCCTGCCGTTATCAGCTGGCACAGAGACCAGGAATTCATCACTAAACAAAATAATATCATGGAGTACACAATTTCCACTCCCATGTGACCTGAAGAAAATTGAAATAACCACTCTCATTTTCATATGATAAATCATCTATTTTTACAGACTATTAAGAGCATGGAATTGTAGTACAGATTCCTGCTTTGAGTGTTTGCTGTTTACAAATCGGATTTTCTTTTGTTTATGAGAATGCTGTTCCAGCAGAGAATGACATGTAAATGCCTAATTGCTTTGCAGGCCACACACTATTTGATCCTGGTGGTCTATGAAGAACAATAAAAGTAGACTTACAATAGCCTTCTTTAAATCATGCTTGGCACTTCACCATGAACATGCATGTATTCTGAGCTTTCCATTTATTAAAAGACCAGCGGGTTTTATTGAGCAAATTAATGGTTCAAAATCATAATGAAATACCACAATTACAGCTGATCTTACCTAGAAAAACATGGCACTAAATCTAACAAGAATGAACTGCTCTCTCCATTTTACATACATCCATATGTGGTGTTACAAAAACTGTCTTTGGCCTTTTTAGAAAAATCTTAATGTGCATTTAAATGAAAACATAAGTGGGCTACAATCCTCTGAAGTACTTTATTCAATTAACTCTTTTTTTTCTTTCCTCAGTAGAAAGATGTGAATTATTTTATATTGTTTTGCTCCCTGCAAGTCTCTGGTGTGATTACTACGATGATGCCATTTGTGCCACTACCGGTACTTTTGTGTTGTATTTTTCATTTATAACTTCTTGATTCAGATTTTTATGATGAAACTATTAGGAGTCCAGTCCTGTAAAACAACCTACACTCATGCAATGGAAAAACACATGCACATATGCTTAACTTGATTGCTGAGAGTAGTACTGGTAGCCAAGTCTAGTGTGACTGCACATGCAGTACTGTGACTTTCTCTGTTTCAGTAGCCCTTCTAGCTGCAATGGAACAACCCAATTCACAGAGTTAGGGTTGGGCATACTGTGCAGGTTCAAGTCTGAAGTTTTCTGTGGATGAAATAATAGGATTTTAGTTCAAATGCAGCTGATCCTTAGAAAAACAAAACAAAGAAAGTAAATTGATTCAGCTGTTGTTATGTCACATAAATGAAAGATATAGGACTGGTGTGATATTGGATGCCTTTTTTACCTTATGAAACTAAAAAAATATTTTTAAATTAAATTTTGCAGGTCATTAGTCTTTAGAAAGCAGAGAAGTGTTGAGGGCTATTTTGAAAATGCCAGATAACTAATATTTTTTCTAACTGGTTATTCATACGCACATACACCCACAACCTGATTTTAAAAATAATAAATTTCATAACTGTTCACAGATTGCTCTGCATGTGCAGCAGCCAAATAGACATGAAATGCTGAAACAGATTTAATGGAGCAGTTGTAGTCCGTCGGGGTTAAAAATATCCTGTCTACATGAATTTCAATATGCATTTAAATAATAGCCCATAATAATTCAAAAAACTCCTGTGCTGCATGGAAGAAATAGAATAGTTGATACTAGCAAGTCAGCCAGGTTATCACAAAGATATTTAGAGGGCCCTGTATCATGCGGTTTCATAAGGTAGGGAATGATACCATGGACAACAGTGGCCCTTACTTACCCAGGCTGTCCACTTGGCTTGCAGAGAGGTGATTCAGAAGCCAGATTTTGAGCCTCTTGCTCACATTCCTCTGTGGTTATTCATTCACACAATGAGTCCTATTAAAACCAAAGGGACTCCTCAGGAGGATAGCATTTCTTGCCTGTGGGCAATGGGTCTTGATTTGACTCCAAGTCTTGATTTGACTCTAAGCAAATGAGATGTAGCAGCACTCTGCTGCCCAGCTGTGGTAAAGTGTTTTGGCAAATTGGCATATAGTCTTGGCAAATGGGACATATTGAAAGGCATCCACCCAAGTACACCACATCCAAAGTAGCGCATGCTTTATCATCTCTGCTTACCAAAAAGGCTCTCTTCAGTCAGATAAGTGTATCAAAAAGGAGGTCATATTCGTTGCCAGCATTTTGGGATGTGTTTTTTTGTATTTTAACCTTGGTATATTACGTTATTTAATGACATCTGTAAGCTTCTATGTGTATCCAAGTCCTGAACTTGCTAATATAAACTCACACAAAGATCTTGATTATAAAGGGACTAGTCACAACAGTAAAGTTATTAATGAGTTTAAACTCATGAAGAACTGTGCTTGTAGGATTAGTGCCTTAATTACATTTCCTTTTTTTTTTTTTTTTGTTGTTGTTGTTTTTCTAATATTTAAAATTGATTTAAGTAGGTTTTGTCATTATGATTAAATACAGGTGAAGAGAAGCATTTTTTGTTACTTATCTTCCTTTCATCTTTATTAAAGCTTTTCTTTTATTGAACTGGAAAAATATTAAACTTTTCACCTTAGACAGCAGGTTGAAGTATGACAGTGTAATGCGGATAGGAACACGGGAAGACTTGGATAAAAGAAAATGAACTGCAAAGGGGCTCAAGCTGACGAAGTTGACAATGCTGTAATACTACCTTTGACTCAGAATAGAGCTGTTTGTTTTTGCAATGAACACAAGTTTCCATTGTAACATTTTCCTGTTTGAAAAACTATGGCAAGACTTTGGTTTCCATGGTGACACTTCTCTTTTTTCATACATATTTATCATTAAAAAGCAGGAAACCCACCCTTTTCTCTCTGAGAATGTTACTTTTAGCACTTAATAATTGAAGCCAAAGCTGATTTATTTTTTATGTCAGCATGTCTTACACACATTCTTCTTTCAGTGAAAACTCCTGCAGTATTGCACTCATTTATTGTAAGAAGTTTATGCCACACATTACTTCAGGAAAACATTTCCAGGTCTTAAAACTGGAAAACGGCCTGCCTTTCCTCCCCCCAAGTTTCAATTGGCACCACAGGGTATCATGGCTAAGCTTACAAATTATTTCAGAGGACACACTGCTCTACACATAAAGAATTCGGGTTCATTAATAAGAGATGCAAGAGATGCAGCATTTCTGGTTCTTGACAGTGACCAGAGAGTGTTTGGAAGAGTAAAACATTTTGTGAAATCAACCCTTTTACAGGAATGCTGTGGATTTACCTGGCTGGCAGTCTTTGGCATTTACATTGCAACGCTATTTTTATCTCTTCCACAAAAGATCTGGAGGTAGTAAATAAGCTAGAATGGCTACTGTGTTAGTTTTCCTACTCTTTAACTCCATACTTCAGCTGGTAATTTCCTAATATTTCTTGTGTGAAAAAAAGTTAGAATCTCAATCCAAAGCAATTTTTCCATTCTCAGGTTCCCAATCTGATGCCTTTCATTAGCAGAGATTTTTATGGTAGAGGAAAGGTACCCTGGTGGAATATGTTGTCTAATTAGTTTTGAATCTAAAAACACCAAGGATATGCAACAAAATTAAATATACAAATGCTACTTCAACCTAAGCAATTTTTTTCAGAAATTGTGATAACATCAGGACAATACATTCAGAAATGTATTAAGTGGCAATGAGCAAGGTCTGTATATTATAAATACTATCTGGAGTGGGTCAGTCACCTGAGGTGCTTAGAGTGTCCTTAGTATTTGCAGTATTCTACATGTTTTCCAGTGTTTCCCAACAAAACTGAAAAAAGGACCCCGTAAATCCATTTTGAACTGGTGCCACAAATCCAGGCTGAAATGTTTGGCCAAACTGGGGCAATAGGCTGTGATTTAGGATACTGTCACCATGTAGTCGTAATGATGAGCATGGTATAAAAATACAGGCATTTTTTAATTTAATGTCTAGGAGTCATTGCAACATTACAAAAGTCAATGAGCATTGAAAGTGCAATGCAACTGGAAATGAGTATCACCAAAATGAGGATTAAAAAGTCCATAGGAAAAGTTGTTACATGTGAAAATTCATGGGTATTTCCATCACTGTTTTCTATCTGGCCTAAGTCTAGTCTACTTACCTGGCTGGCAGAGCTGAGCTGAGCTGAGTGATGACCTAGCCACCACCAGCACAAGTACTGCAGTGATGTGTAGACTCCTCACCATGATCGAAGGGGGCACAGCTAGCACAGGAAGTTCTATGGCCAAGGATCTGTTTCACCATCTCTTGTCAACTACTTCAGACCTCTAGGGATGGGAGTTACATGTGGATGAATGGAAAGCAGCAATGCAGTGCTGAAACGTTGGCACTGCACAGATGGAATTGTGATGCCAGCATGGAAGTGAAGAGAGAGGGACACCTTTGTTTTTCTCCTTAAACATCTTCTTCTAGGTGTAGGATTCTGAGGGGAGGAGGAGTTCTCTGTGAGTGAACTTTCTGAGGACCCTGTTCCCTGGTGGTACATCTTCTCTGAGAAACTGATTTCCCCTTGTTTGGGAGACCAGATATTGTAATTTCCCACTTAAGAACTTTTCTCATTTGGGATTTTTTTTCATTTTAATCTGGGGGGGGAGGGGGGGAGATGAGCAGAACATGTATGCTGTTATGCATTTAGGAGTAAAAAAAGTAAAAACTATCAGAAAAATAGAAGAGTCATTAGATTTACATTACAGTAAATGGACAGCTAGATAGCTAAGTAGATGCACATACGCATATATGTACTGCCCACCTATATTAGTGTCAATGAAGCAGTAAGAAATATCAATAAACTTATTAGTGTGGGACACACCAAACATACATATATATATCCAAACATATATATATATATGCAGTTTCAAACATATGTGTGCATAGATACATGTAATTTCACATAATATGTGAAGTCAGCAGTTGAATTTTTTGAAATCAGTATCTAGGTTAAATTTTATAAAATACTTTTGAGTTACTCAGAATTCTAAGTTTAACTTTCTCTTTCCTTTGTATTCATATAATCCGATAGAGACAATTTATTTTTTTCTGGGAACTTGGTTGCTCACACCACATGCAGCTGTTTCATCCTAGGCCCTGATCTTTTCTTCTGTATTTGTTTATCTTCCATTGTAGAGCAGAGGTGGTCTTTCATATATACTCTAATAATGTTTACATTTCAAAAATGGAACACAGACTTTCACTTGAGGTAAAAGATCACAAGGTCAAGGAAACTCAGAGATTAGATCTTCTGCCTAAGCAGACTGCAATGTAGTAAAACTTTGGAGATCTTGATCGGTAATGCTAATACCCTCCTTCAGAGACAGAGGCCAAGGCCTTTTGTGCACCAGCATTTTTGTTAAAATTGCCTTCTAACATTACTTTTAATTACCCACTCACACCAGTGAAACCTCAAGCAAGCTAACTAGCAATTGGGAGCATTAGTGTGCTTCAGCTTATTGCTATATCCTCAGCATGATCCATCCCTGATAGAAAGGGGTGCTGATCTGCCCCTCTCACACTTCTTGCCCACTGCAAATGGAAGTGTATTGGTGGCAATGAAACAACAAGACATGTTACTAAACTCACTAGTAGTATAGACAGGCCAAACGCGTGATGGTGACTTTTAGTGGAACAAATGTACCTATCAACAGCTTTGAAATAAAGAAAGTGAAATTCAACATCTTGTAGAAGGGGCTGTTTTGGTAGCAATGTCCCTAAACAATTAAGTCTGACATGCTGCAGAAAATCTCTAGGGGTAGGTTAACTCATGAGTTTTGAATTAATTGGTGGTTACATCTAATTCATTCAGATATGGTGAGACTAAATTAGTAAAAATATTTGAGATAATGATCAAGCAGATTTACCTAGAAAAAACTTTTTGCCTTGCATGAACGTTGCGCATCATCCCCATGATGTGCATGTTGTTTCCATAAGCAGTCTAAACATAACTTTTGCTTTTCTCTCAGCCCCCTTAGCATGCTTCGGGATGGAAACCTGTAGGCCTTGTTCAGCCCAGTTTAGATTTTGTGCCTCTGCCTAAGACAAGAAGTTGAGTTTAACTTTCTCCTGTTGTATCTGTAATAGCTAAAGGCCTTGTTCAGCCCAGTTTAGATTTTGTGCCTCTGCCTAAGACAAGAAGTTGAGTTTAACTTTCTCCTGTTGTATCTGTAATAGCTAAAGGCTATTACAGCAGCAGAGTAAATGGGAAAGGCAGCATCTGTTATCAAAGAATCTAAGAGAGTTGAAAGATGATGTAGAATAATTTCTGCTGGTTTTACTCGTTTTCTGTTTTCTGAAAAAAACTCACGGAATTATAGAAAAAAAACAGGAGAAAAAAAAAATTGTCTAAACTAGCAGATTTTTGACTGAAGTGTTTTGACATTTTTTATCTGAAATACTGGTTCTAGTTTGTCAGCCGGAAACAAAAGTTTGTTTTGGGCAATATCAATCTGCTTTATATTTTAAGTGCCTCATGGGAACAGTAGCTCTCAAATTCTTGCACCCTCCTTGTTACCTCAGTCATGCTTCACAGTCAGACTCTCATGGTCAACAGTGGTCACTTCCTAGTAATGAATTAGTACAATGCTCAAGGGAGAGAATATGTAAATTTCCCTACTAACAAAAAGCCTCTGTTGCTGGGTTTTGTGCAGGAATTTTTGTTGCAATGCTGAGAAAGTGAAACATTTCCTTTCCTGTGGTTAAGTCTGCAAAACTACTGGCCCTTTCCCCTGCAACTCTCTTCTCCTTTGCAGAAAGGTCCTTCTTTGTCTTACAAGTTGCTGTGTGTTTTATGTGGCCCCTTTATATCCCTGAAATCCAAAAGCACCTTTCTTTTGCTCTGAAATACGGGTAAGGCATACTGCTCATGGATGCCCCAGCCGTGTAACTCTATACAGCTGGAGGTGTCATTCAAACTTGTAGCTATTTATTGGCTAAACAAGAGAAAGTGGTTCTGTAAATGGTGAATGAAATGGAGACTATTAACTCTCCTGAAACCTAGTCCATAGGTGCAGAATGTGTGCAGCCCACCAGGTAGGATTGATGCCTGAGCAGAATCGGAGGCATTTTTTTAGTTGCAAAATGGAGCCAAAATCAGTCACTTCAAACCCAGACTAATTCAGGCTACAGTTGTGATTCCAGCCAGCTTCTAAAAATAAGATGAAAGCTGTGGTGAAAACTGATAAAAGCTTGGAAATACCAAGCAACAGCTGGTCACCGGGCTTGACTCACTGCTATATTAAAGCTCCTTTAAACATCTTTGGCTTGGCAAAGGGTCTTTAAAGTGAGTGTGAATTATATGGTTAAATACTTGCAGCTGATTTATCATAAATTGTGTTGCTGCATAAGGTTATGGAAATATATGTTGTCTAATCCTATTTTTGTGAGCAGTGAGGGTCTAAGGAACTTATGTGTTTGCAGCATAGCTTCAGCCGGAATGCACAGAACGTAGCATGATTTAGGAAGCTCCGTCTTGAAACAAAAGCTCACACTTCTTGCTATATGAGGTTCAACATACCAAATTATATCAATGCTCAAATTAGATTATTTGTAGTAACTAAAAATTAAAAATGTTCATAGCAAATTTAGACCTCATTCTATGTAGGTTTCTGTATCTGGCTACAATAGTAAGTACAATTACAGAAGTAAAAATTAAGGCATATGTCATACTCTTTAGAGAGCTCTTTTTTTAAACATAGTAAAAACCTAAAGTTCACTCTGCTAATGTCATCTAATTATATTATCTCATCTTAGTTTTAACACCATTATGCAAAATGCCCAGGCACTCTTTTTCTCTGGGTTACAGCTAATCCAGCTGAATCTGGTTTAAATAGCTGTAATTGGTGATTTTCTAGATCAAGGGTCTTACTCAGATCAATGACAGTAGCTTGTGTATATTGATTACTAACCATGCCTATGAAAATATCATTTGTTACCTCGGGAATGATAGTGGAATGAACAAGCTAACTCAAAATTAGAAGGGGATCAATGTGTTGCATGTAGATAAAAAGAAGCATGTTACCTGAGAGAGCATCAATTTTTCATGGACTGTGGACAAAACACAAAAGAAAAAGGAATTCACTAGGTCAGACACTTAATTACTGAAGTCTTGTATTATTTTTTTCCAGCAAAAGAGTGAACAAAGTTCATGTTTTAGTCACAAAGAAGGAGGAAATTCTCTAAATCATGCTGAAATATATGGGGCATATACATTAAAAGTGAAGATCATGCTTTGGTATTACAATCACATGCAATGGTTTAGAAACAGAGACTAGTGTTATGGTCTAGTAATAAATACTCCTGGGCAGACAAGCTAATCCACTCAGCAGTAAACTGAATTACGTGCAAATAAACATCCCAAATGTGTTCAGGCCTCCAGGAGAAGCTCACTTCTCCCTTTCCTCAGATATATGAAATTAGGAGTAAAGTATACAATAGAATCATAGAATGATTTGGGAAGGATCTGAAAAACCACTAGTTGTAATATTCTCCCGTGGACAGGAACACCTTTCACTAGACCAGATTGTTCAAAGCCCTGTCCAACCTGGCCTTGAGCGCTTCCAGTGATGAGGCATCCACAGCTTCTTGGGGCAACCTGTCTCAGGCCCTAACCACCCTCACAGCAAAGCATTTGTTCCTAATATCTAATCTAAATGGTCTTGAACCTGATCTTCTCCTACAGCAAGCGGTTATTTATTCTCCCAGTCCCTGTCTTTGCCTTCACACCTTGAACAGTGTGGCTGGACCACTTGCTGGCTGTCATGGGTTCAGCAGTAGCAGTCATTTCTCTCCTTCTCAATAGATAGTGCAGTGTTGTTGTTTTGACTTTCAGCCTGGGAACAGCACTGGTAACACCGATGTTTTCAGTTGCTGCTCAGTAATATTCACTCTGATCAAGGACTTTCTGAGCCTCATGCTCTGCCAGGGAGGAGGGGAAGCCGGGAGAAGCAGAGACAGGACACCTGACCCAAAGTAGCCAAAGAGGTATTCCATACCACAGCACGTCATGCCCACTATATAAACTGGGGGCAATTACCCAGAAGGGTTAGATCA
>JAOEHY010051046.1:0-11977 GCA_025447955.1 Psilopsiagon aurifrons
AGGGAGGAGTGCGTTAACTTAAAATATTCAGGCAGGTAAGATACCAACCACTGCGGTACCACCTGAGGAACAGATAGTGAGCAATACCCTCTGCAGGCCAGCAACACAAAAACAGTCTCACAAAAGCCAGCTTAGATAACTTTTCCAAATTAAGAAGGAGCTATAAAAGCCTCCACAAATCATCAAGGGAGAAAAGTAAAAGCGTAAGCCTAGATCTATATATGATTATATTTTGAGCTGCCCACTTTCTCAGGCTTAATAATCAAAGTATATTCTCAGCACTGACATTCAGTATTTAAGATTCAGGTTGAAAGCACATATGAAAAGTACTTTAAAAGGCTGAAGAATTTCATGGAAGAGACAACAGGCTTTCCATACTAATACAAGATATTAAAGGTAACTAAGGTTATCCAATGCATGTATCAATTACCATCTGGTTTGCATACATGTTTTTCATTGGAATGACTTTCAAAGGTAAATTTTAAAAACCTGATCCTTGGTCTTTTGAAGCATGCCTCAATAATTAAGACACATTAAATAATTTTCATATAATTAAACTGTCAAAGTATATGCATAATTACTGATTAAAGATACAACCTTGGCATACCATGAAATCAAGAGTATTCCACTGTGTTTCTGGCGCTGAAGCCGTTATTGTACATCACATACTTTATTGGTAGTATCTACTTCAAAATCACAGAATGACAATTTTGTGTTATTTTTCTGTATCATGACCTATGAAATAAATCCAAACTTATTGAAATTAGATGTTAGAATTAAACCACCAGCTACTATGCAATCACATGCCAGATCTGAATTAGTGTAATGGGAATAAAGTATCTTTGCCTATGTTACCTTCAACATTAAACTCTGCAAACTGAAGCTGTGAAAACAAGCTCCAACACAAAATGACAATCCTCTATGATTAAGCAGCCTGTGACAACCTTAGCACGATAGCCTAGATGAATCATGTTACTGCATTTTCAGCTACCAAACATGAAATAGGAGGGAAAGGAAATAATTTTGAAGTAATCTGAGGAAGCACGGGGGAGGAACTGAGAGCAGTTCTCAAACACCTACACAGAACACTTACTCAGCAACTGTTTCCCTTTCATTACACCACTTTCTGAGATTTCCATTTTTTAAAAACTGACAGTCTTACTAAATTTTACCAGTTCCTATTTAAATCTTCAATTCACAGCTAAAGAGCATTTTAGAAAAAGCAACAGCATGTTTCTTTACAGGGGCATGTAGAGACAGGACAAGAGGGAATGGCTTAAACTGGAAGAGGGTAGATTTACATTAGACATAAGGAAGAAGCTTTTTATAGTTAGGGTGCTGAGGCACTGGCACAGGTTACCCAGCGAAGCTGTGGCTTCCCCATCCCTGGCAGTGTTCAAGGCCAGGTTCGATGGGGCTTTCAGCAACCTGTTCTAATGGAAGGCGTTCGGGTCCGTGGCAGAGGGTTGGAACCGGGTGATCTTTAAGGTCCCTTCCAACGCAAACCACCCCCTGACTCTGCGATTTGAAGCTGTAAGGTTTCAGGTAACCCTACTCAAGGCAGCACCACCTTCAAGCCACGGGCTACACTACCCCCCCCATCGACCTGCCCCCCTCCTTACCGGCGCCCGGAAGCGGACAACCCAGGCACATGCGCAGGTGGAGGCCGTCGCCGGGAAGGCGGCGAAGGCCGCGGCAGGAGGACGGGACTAGCCTGACCTCTGGCGGCAACGGCGCCACCTCGCAGCTCCCGCCGCTCTTCACTTCCACACGGTCCGCGGCCACCGAGACATCCACCGGAGAGCTCGGGGGGTCTGCCTCGCTGGGGACGCAAAGCAGCGGGGTTACCTCTGAGAAGAGGCGTCATGGCGAGCTGCTGCTTGATGCAGGCAGGACAAAGCAGCAGAAAAGGACCCCAGGGCCAAGGGACCTGAGCTGGGCTTAGGCCCCCGCACCGCAGTAGTGCCTCAGCGTCAGGCTGGCGGGGTCGCGGGACGCCTCGCCCACCGCCCGGGTACACAGCACGGGGTCAGCCTGCAGCTCCTCCGCGGCTCGGGACCCACGCGGTAAACTGGGGGCTCCTGTCGGGGCGAACAGTAATCCAGAGAAATAAAGCACCGCTCTCAAGAAGCATTTATTTGCAGAGTAACTCAAGCTCTTCCGAGCTGCACGAGAAGGGCAGCGGGACGCCCCGGTGCACAAGCCGGTTATCCTACTACCACCTCCAGCTCAAGACTAGGGACACTAAAAGCCAGACCCGCCGTCCCACTGACCCGCCCTGCCGTCCCACCCTCTACCCTCCACTCCCCCGGCACCGGCCGCTCCGCACGGCCCGAGCAGCGGAAGGCGGGTGGCGCCCCGCACTACCGGATAACCAGCAACGCGCTCTGCGTCCCGCGCCTGATCTCCAGCAGCAGTCCCGCCGCCATGCTGCACTGGACCGGCCCGCCCAGGAAGCGACGCTCCCGGCCGGCTCACAAGGGGAGCGCCGCCCGCCACAGCGCCTCCTGCAGCTCGGCGGCGCCGCAGGGTGGCTGCCGGACACCCTCCCGCTCGCCCCGCTGTCGGCTGTAGGGTCGGGCCGCCGTGCGCAGGATTGGGTCCCGTCGGGTCCCGTCGGGTCCCGTCGGGTCCCGGAGTCCCGAGGGCGAGGCCTGCACGGACTGCCCGGGCGGACAGCCGCTCCAAGGCTCGGCTGGCCTCACGCGGTTTTATTATGCCCATCCTGAGCCTCTTGCATGTCGACATCTGCCTGTCCTGCCATACCACCGCTGTGAGAAGAATGGTTCGGCTTTTCTCGCACCTCCCCATAGGCACTGGGAGCTGTGGTGAGTTCCACCACCCCTAAGCTGGGATGGAGTTTCCTCACAGCACTCCGTATGATGCTGTGCTTAGGACTTGTGGCTAAACAGCTTTGATACCACACTGTTTCAGCTATTGCTGCGCAGCCTCTGTACACTGTCAAGTGTACACTCAGTGTCTCACTCTGTTTGGCCCAACAAGCAGGCTGGAGACGGGGAGAAGCCTGAGTGGGGGAGAGGTAGGACAACTGACTCGAGTTTACCACAGAGATATTCCATAGCACATAGCATCGTGCTCAGCAACAAAAACTGGGGAGGTAGTCTTTCCAAAGTGGCCATTGCTTGAAGATTTGGCTGGGCATCGTCAGTCTGCTTGTGTGATTTGGTGAGTGATTGTATGCTTTTGTGGGTGGTTATTTTCTTCTTCACTTACCATTATTACCTTGACCCACAACTTTTCTTGCTGTTCTGGATCTTCCACAGAGCAGTGAGCCTGCAGCTGGCTCAGGTCAGACCACCATGTCTGAGCAGAGGCCTCTGCCAACCCAGGGCAGGCTCCCTGCTGTGTGCTGGGGACTGCATCCTGTGGCATGTCACTGCACCACCACCCATCCTTGCCCTTGCAAACAACCCACTCTCCACCCGTTCTTGTAACATTCCAAGCCCACCCAAATTCCTCCCAATCCAGGTTCACACAGCTCTTGAATGCTGTCACGCTGCACTCATACCGGGCAGACTCTCAGCATAGGCATCTGCTGCTCTGGGGTGAGGCTTCTTACTGCCTCTCATGAGGTCTTGTACCCAGAGACTGTTATTCCACCTTGATATCCCTGCATGACTTTTCCTTAACTCATGAGCACTGTCATCTCTGCACACTTCATGCAGCATGCCTCCCTCACAGCATATAAGAGACTGCTGATGGTCTGTGTTCAAGGAGACCGAGGGAAGAAGCTTTTGCTTTGAAAAAAAAGAAATCCCAAACACCTAAGTTGTTTGCAAAGTTTTTGTGAAGTGTTTACTTTCTATGAATGTCACAAGACCTTCTGTGATTGCAGAGAGCTGTTTGAAGACACAATCTGCAAAGCTTCAAACAAAAAGGCAGATTTGCACACTTCAATTTCATAGCAATTTACTATCTAAGACAAGATCACTTGAAGTAATCATGGAGTTGGCAAAACCATGTAGATCTAATTAGAAGAGTCCCAAAGCAGATGGAATAAGGTTAGGTTTTGTAGGAGGAATATGACAAGTCAGCTAAACTGCCTCAACCAGTATTTTTTATTTTGTTTGTTTTACAGAGCAGGAATTCTAAATATTCAACGATGCAGACCATACTTTCCACATGCCATTCTAAGGGTGATTTTTTTGGACTTTGTTGTTGTTTGCTTGCTTTTTTTAGGAAAAAAAATATTTAGTCCACATGGTGGCTTTCATTTCCAATTACTCCACAGAGCAAGGTACATATTGCAGGTTAAATCGTTCTGAGCAAGCAGGTCACACATCAGACATAAAATCCATGTAATTACAGGAGAATCGACTCCCAGTGTTATTGAAAGGGCCTCAGGTCCTGACTTTACAAAGGCTTACACAAGGCTACAAAGTTATTAATAATCTTAAGTATTCACAGGATGTGAGCTTCTTTTATCTGAAATTGTCTATAGGTTATTATACATTTCTCACCATTTCTGTGGTGAAATAATTACACAGAAATGAAGGCAAATGTCGTACAGAGTGAGCACAGCTAGCATCAGTGATGCATCTAGCCCAGTATTTTGACTCCAATGTCAGTAAAAGGATATACTACTTAGGAACTGCTCCACAGTGGGGTCACTTCACAGTACTTCCCCTCCATCTCATTCTATTAGTGATGCCTATTTCCTTCAGTGACAACTTACAGATGTGTTTGCTATCATTATGAATAATGCCATCTTCCGCTTAGGGACAGCAGATCACCTTTGGTAGCAGTATGTTCTAAAAGTTCACAAACTGCTTTGCAGAAAAGTGTTTCTTTTACGCCTCTCAAAAACAATCATCCACTGTTTTCACAGAATCATAAGATGGTTGGGGTTGGAAGGGACCTTAAAGATCATCTGGTTCCAACCCCCCTGCCACGCACAGGGACACCTTCCACTAGACTAGGTTGCTCCAAGCCCTGTCCAACCTGGTCTTCAGCATTGCTAGGGATGTGCATTCACAGCTTCTCTGGGCAACCTGTTCCAGTGTCTCAGGCACTGGAAGGCTGCTCTAAGAGCCTTTCCTGGAGCCTTCCCCAGGCTGAACAACTCCAACTCTCTCAGCCTGTTTCAGCCTGCTCTCCCTGTATTGAACAGTTGCAGCTGCTACTGCTCTCACTGTAAGGCAGCAGCGCCATTCCTTCTCTGTGCCTCCCCTAAGAACTCCACATCCTTTCTTGAGCTATGAAGACAAGAACTGACGCAGCAATCATTCTGAGGCTGCAGTGCCAGCAACCCAACAGCAGCTCAACAACTACCTCTATCTCATTCTCAATATTCTTCTCAATAGCATACCTTTTGTGGGAGTTTTTTGATTGCCACTGCACATAAAGTTAGTGAGACAATTTAAGACCTCCAAGATGTAACCACCGCTGCTAAATTCAGTGAAAGGAAAGCTTAGAACTGCAACTGCTTCACAGTGTGGGACCGTGCGACAACACGAAGTTAGT
The DNA here is from genome assembly GCA_025447955.1 of Psilopsiagon aurifrons. NCBI lineage: Eukaryota > Metazoa > Chordata > Aves > Psittaciformes > Psittacidae > Psilopsiagon > Psilopsiagon aurifrons. The sequence continues at coordinate 5,485 of JAOEHY010051046.1, forward strand.
TACTGAAAGTACCATTGCCTCTGTGAAAATCACTTTTAAACAGCTCCAAAAGCATCAGCTTTTAGCTCCAGCCCAAAGAATTAGATCTCAAATGCATTTGTAGCTATCTTTAAAGAAAAGTAAATGTAAATGCACCATTTTAATTGGAAATACATGACCTGCAGATTCGTCCTCTGGCCTCAGAACTAGTGGGAATTGACAGCTTTCCAAAAAGCAACTGTTTCTCACCTAATGAGTTCTGGAATACTTAAATATTAGAGAAAAGGAATGGCATTCCCTCTTTATGATTATCCCAAGCCTGTAGAATAAAATTAGATTTCAAGAAATATTGGATGATAACATAAGTCTCCGAGTAGAACATTTATAAATATTATGAGCTTTTCCCCTGGTAATATTTCAGAAATATGTATTGTCTTCAGACAAAGTCTAGAAGATTTATTACAGAAGCTGAATGCACTTTCTGGTTTTGGTGGGTTTGGGTTTTTTTCAGTTACTGAAGTAATTTATAACCATAATAACTGTTTGCTATTATGAAGCCTGCTTAAATTTGAGAGCCAAAACGATGACTTTGACACTAAAAGATTGCAGTCTAAGAAGTGTCCCCTTTATCCTGTGGAAGTGCTCACTTGAGAATCCTCTTGAAATGAAAAATTCCATCCAGTGCTGTTCAGGTGAGTTCCCCACACTCACCCTTCCGTGACTCACACCTTCTTTGTCGTCAGGATGGTCAAGGATATAAATCAAAGGAGATTTTAGAAAATTCTGAATACAGCCGCTGCTCGTAGAACTGAAAATATTTTCTAAATATTTCTAACCTTGCCTTCCATTTTTACCTGTGCTGCATTTGGTGAACTAGGTAAAGATTAGGCAAAATAAATATATATACATACAGACATACATATATATGCCTCTTATGTTTCTTTCCATCATGTGCCCACTTCCACGTTTTCCCTGTACGTAACGCTTCGATCGCGTGACGCCGGAGAGCCACGCTCCAGCGCCGCGCGTCCCGGCGAGCAGACCGCGGGCACCGCTCCGGCTCCGGCTCCGGCTCCCGCCACCGCCGCCCCAATCTGTCCCGCGCGCGCCTTTCTAGCGGCTGCCCGCCAGAGGGCGTTGCGCGGCGCGGCGCGGCGCGGAGGCGGTGCGGCGCAGTGCAGTGCATGCCGGGAGCTGTCAGGGCGGCGCGGGGGTGCTGGCGGCGGTCGGGCTCTTCCGGCTCGAGTCGCTCAGGTAACGCCGCTGGGCCCGGCACTCACTCCTTCCCCTCCTCCTCCTCCTTTCCCTGGTGCGGGTAGGCTGCGGGGCTGGGCCGTGGCCGCTCCCTTCCCGTCTCCGCGCCTGTGTTGTGGAGGGTGCCGCAGCCGAAAGGGGTCCGCCCCTGGAGCCGAGCCGGCCCTCTCTTCTCTTCTTCCCTCCCAGTGCCAGGCTGCGGACACCATCGCGGAGGGCGAGGGCTGGGCCGTGTCGGGGCTGGCCTGCGGCAGGTGCCGAGGAGCCTGGGGAGAGCGGTTAGCCTGTTAATTGCTCGGCATCAATTAACCTGTGGTACCTGCCTCGCTCGACTGCCGCTCCGTGGCCTCTGCTCCCCTGTGCTGTCTTCCCTTGCGCAAAGCGGTCGGGGGGGGGGGTTCGAGGCAGCAGATCGTCCGCATCCCAACCTCCCCTCACTCCCCCATCCCGACACCTGCGGCGGCGGGCGCTGCTGGCCAGGCCTTGGCTTCACCTTTCGTAGAGGGGCTTCCCCAGGTCCGCTAGCCATCTGGGAGCAAGCTCGGAGCTGGGCTGACAGCCGTCCTGCTCTGACCTTGAGCATGTAAGGGCCGTGGGCCTCTTTTGAGTCGGATTCCTAGGTGCTTTGCTCGCCTGCTTGAGTAGTTGCATGTGATGTTTGGAAGGATACACGGGGCTTATGGTTGTCCATAATTTGTGTAGTGCTAGGTTAATTTTCATCTGTTGATGCAGATATGGACTTAAATCTTGTGATGACCACTTGAAAAGCATAAATATGTGACAGCTGCTGGTGCTAAAAGTTTTTTGAAAATAGCCTTTAAATACCTGTGATAAGAACAACCATAAAAGCCTAAACAATTTCTCTCTTTAAGTATCCTAAAATATGTTGGATATGAGCTGCAAGGTTTGAGGGGCTTGCTCTGGATGACTCAACCCTTGTTTGTTTGTTGCTGATTAGCAAGAGCCCCTGCTCTTCTGGATCTTCTTTCTGTATGCAGTAATAGTGAATGTATTACGCTTCTCAGGTTAACCACATAATGTGATACCGGAATTCCAACTACAGGAGTGTGAAGTGGTGGGAAAAATCTACCTAAATAGTAATGGTCTAGATGCTTGCAGGAAGTAAGGGGGCATAATGTAAGACTGAAGGTCTCTCGTTTTAAGCCTTGGTCTGTCTGTTAAATGCTTACGCTGGCCTGGGTGTCTGATCTGCTTATTTTTTTGTTTGAAATTTTGGTAACTTTTCAAAACCAGTCTGAAATACAGTAGATGTTTTGCAGGTCTAATAATAGTATGTTGTCTAAATATTGTGATAATCCAAAATGTACAGTCATCTTTAATATGAATGAATGTCATGTGGAGGAATGTCAGTTTGGAGACAGGCAAAACGTCAGCAGTATAATTCCTGGTTTTGTTTTAATTGAAATGAGAGTAGATGCTTTTGGAAAGTAAGCAGCCTGTAAATGAGAAATGGGGAAGAAGAGAATGTCTTACTTTTCCAACTTGTTTGTAGCATCTGTGACAGTAGATTTTAAACAGCATTTTGCAAAGAGAAGTTATTCTACATCTTCCATTAGCGGAATGGCCGTGCATGTGAGTGGATGGTTATGTTCACAGATTAGGCCATACTTGTACTACTGGTAGTGCTTTTCTTATGTAAAAATACTGGCATGCTACAATGACCACTAGAAATACTCATAGTATGTGCAGCAAGCTACATGCGTAAGGATGCAGCCTGTCGGGTGTAAGTGGGCTCAGCCTGTATTCTTCTGACATCCGTTGTTCTCCCTTTGAATAAAGTGAGGATGCTTTTATATGTTCATCACTAGCAGAGTTACTGCTATCCACCTTTAGTGACTTCTTGGGTGGCTGGGAATGACTGCTTGGGCTGGGCTGAGTGACAATGCTTATTGCTATTCTACTTTTTTTTTTTTCTTTTTCTTACTTTGGTGGAGCTATATTGAGTATGCAGTGGGTAGAGGAGAACCAAGAAGAGGTATGAAGTATGTTGTAAAAAAAACTGTTTTGAAAATTGTTGAGAAAAATAGGAGGTAGAAAAGAGACTAAACGGTACCTGCTAAAGCATGAAATAGAAAAATGAAAGTAATTTATTTTTATGCACATACATTGTCTTCCAGTTTAATAATCATGTCGCCCTGACTTGTAGCTGAAAACAAGTTTATTGGTAAATAGAAACAGTAAGTGATATGTTTCTGTCTTAAAGCTTGGGGAGAAGAAACACTGCAGGATCAACCATTTGTCCCCAATAACTGAAACAAGAAATGAGATGAAAGCACCAAAGAGACTCAGTAAATGATTTCACTACTCAACATGTCTCTCTTTTTGTCAGAAACTTGTATGTCAATATAAGCATAAAAAACTATGTAAAGCTGAGGAACAGTGCTTTGCCTAATTTGGTTTCTAGTATCATTTGCAAAAATCAAAGAGAATTTAACCTTATATTTATGTATTTTCTGGCTTTCTTCTGAGTATGAGGAAAGTTCAGGTTTGGTCCAGCCACCATTTTCAGAAGAGTCAGAAAAGGATTCTGCTTTACAAATGCATTTGAAATCCGTCTGCAGAGTATGTGAAATTGGATGTATTGCAAAATATAACCACAGTCTAGGTAATGTGCAGGTGTACATATGGCATATGACATTATTTCAGAATTAAATTTGAAATAAAATAATAGAAATCAGTTGGAATTTGAAATTAATAAATTAGTAGTGTCATGGGACCTCAGGCTACGATAAAAAAAAAAAAAGGGAAGTTGGACTGTCTTGCCCAAATGTTTTGTATTAAAGGGTTGGCCACGTAAGGCAATGATAAGGATATGAGAACTTCTGTCATGATATTGTGAAAAATAAATACTGGCGTAATTTGGAAACAGAATGTTAAACTTGCCCAAAGCTAAATATTATTAGAGCAAGGGGTATAGATGAATAACAGCTTTGTCTAAATTTTAAATTTTAAAGTTATTGTGAACAAAGCATAAACAAATTATCAGGCCACCATTTATTTCTTCTCTTTTTCAAGTTGTTAGGTACTGTGTTAAACTGTGTGTCAGAATATTTATAGAGAGGTCCCAGTGTGACGGCACAGTATTGCCCTGGAAGCAAGGTTTCTCTCTCAGTAGGGGGCTTCAAGCATAATGTGAGACAGTGAAACTCATGTTAGTCTTTTCTTTTTTTTTTTTTTGTCCACCAAGCTGAAAACTTTATTTTACGAAACTTGTCTTCTTACTATGCTCAGGTGCCTGGAGAGCAGGTAACTATTTGGAATATGTATTTACTTATCAATCATTGCTCGACAGAGAGGGCAGTAGCCCCAAAGTTAGTGTATGTGAGAGCTGAGCAGTTCACTGTGGGACCGGAAAAGCACAGGAAGAGCTCAGTGTACTGACAGGTGATACCGGATCCATGGGGAGGTGCAGTTGCAGTCGCACCAGAACATGCCCATTTTCTCTCTGCTAATGGTTTTTCCAACCCACCAAACTTGTGTGGTTACCAGGAATTTAGCTAACTCAGATAAATACCTTCCATCCTTACCCATTGCATGCAGTCTGAGGTGGGAGTTTATGGAGGTAGGGAAACTGTTGCAGGGTTGACTGTGGATAGTTGAGGCCCTACCAACACAGGGCACCAGCCAACCTTTTTCAGCATGGCAACAGTTTGTTTAGGTCAGGGGAACAGTAGGTGAAACATTGTATGCAACATTTGTACTTAATTTCTAAGCAAAAATTTTGTGTTTCTGTTTGGCTTGGCATTGTCAAAGTCACTGATTGACTGCAGGAGGTCATATATTGCAGTTCATACATTAAAAAAAGAAACAAAAAAAACCAACCCCAAACCCCCAACTTCAATGTTATATTCTGCATTTGGGACTGTTAGGATGTCAGCATGGAGATTGAAACAAAGATTATTTCAAGAATACAAAACAAAAAATTTTACCCAGATTTTTTCTACATTTCTTTGGTGAATGCATTTCTGCTATAATGTAAATTTGTAATAAAGATGATAACACTATGAGTTGAAATTAGATGAAGTTTAAGGCAGAAACTCTTCAAGCAGGTCAAAAGAATGCAGGTTAAATTCTTGGTAGTTTTTTTGTGTGCTTTTCTTTCCTTCAAATATGTGATTGAATAAGAAGGAAATAGTGACCAGTACTAGATGTATGTTGAAGTGTTAGTTGTTCAAGTACAGTGGTCAACAAAGGGAAAAGAGGGATAAGAAAAGTACTTATAAGTGCGCATTGAAGGATAACCAGAAATCCAGGGGAACATTTCCCCATTTTTATCTATGCTGTGTTATTCTGACTTAAATTGCTATCTGCTTTGTAACAAGACATGTTAGAAATCATGCATAATTTAAAGTAAGAAGCACAGGTGTCTGGAGTCTTGTTGATCTTCAGATGTAAAATGCATGCTGGTTAGATAGATAACTCAGGAATTATTTGTGGCTAGAAAAGAAAAAACATGGGAAAATATTTTTTTAGGAAGAAGAAAATACTTTCAGCTAATGGTTGATCTGGGTTATAATGAAGAAGATTCAAATCATGTTCATTTACAAAATGTCATAAGTTCAGATCTGTGAAGTCTGAATGTTGATTTGAAGGATATGATATTTCAAAGGCAGAAACTTTAGTGTAAGATTCCAGCATTCATATACTGCAAGAGGACTTCAGATGTGTTACAACTGAGTATCGCATTGTTGCTTGTGCTTATGTTATGCCACTATGATGCTGTCATTGGCTAATATGTATTTAGTTTATTCAGATTTTTTGAATTACTTTTATTCACTGTTAGATGTGATTAAAATAATTATTTGACATTAAGTCAAAGAGGAAACCTTCGGTTGCTTTGTTACAGCAGTGCTTGGAGATCCCTGTAATGAACAGGTCTGCCTTTTCCCTTGTATTTTGGGACAAACAGTTAAGACAGTAGTATGCAATGACAGTGCACAAGGGCTGGAAGAAAAGGAATCGGTAGTGTTTTGTTGGCAGGCCTAGAATAAAAATCAAAATTTCACTTTAGTTTATCAAACTGTTTTGTAGCTCCTATTATATATGGAAAAGCTGTAATAAAGTAAAAGTGAGTAGAAGGATTAAAATGTCACCCTATACTATTTTTAAGAGGTGGCTGGAAGGGACATATATTTACCAATGGCAGTGAGAAATTTTTGGTCACTTTCTTCTCCCCTCTGATAAATAGCCATAGATTTGATTTGATTTTTTTTTTTTTTTTTTTTTTTTTTTTTTTAAT
>JAOEHY010051048.1:0-21035 GCA_025447955.1 Psilopsiagon aurifrons
AGGGACTCTTCATTAGGGACTGTAGTGAGAGGACAAGGGGTAACGGGTTCAAACTTAAACAGGGGAAGTTTAGATTGAAGGAAGAAGTTCTTTATTGTGAGAGTGATGAGGCACTGGAATGGGTTGCCCAAGGAAGGTGTGAATGCTCCATCGCTGGCAGTGTTCAATGCCAGGTTGGACAAACCCTTGGGTGACATGCTTTAGTGGGAGGTGTTCCTGCCCACGTCAGGGGGGTTGGAGCTAGATGATCTTAAGGTCCTTTCCAACCCTAACTATTCTGTGATTTGTGAAAGCGTCTTCTAACTTATAAATCTTTAACTTTTGAAAGAAGAGCTTACTTAGACACTTAAAACAATGAATTCCCCACTAGAACTAAGAATTTGAAGAACTGAAACAAATTTTCTGATGCTATTTGCTCCAATTTAGCTATAGCTGTTCAAACAGATATCAACTGCTGCCACTCTCGGCCCATGTTCCAAGTCTAATGCAGCATTAAGCCATCAATGCACACAGAATTCTTTAAAGAAACTAAAAAGCGTTTATCCATCACAGAAGAGTCTCTTATCTATTATTCTTGATTTTTACAATACACAACAAATGGGGGTGGAGCAAACCAAAACCAATACCTACAATTGGCAAAGAGATTCAAAACTAATCCAAACACATCCTGAAACACCAGCCAGCATGCTTAAGGAAGCAGAGCTCCACACTTTCAGTTCCATTGTCAGTGGAAATGAGGCAGTTTCCATATGAAATAGAAAGTTTTGAACAATTTTTTTCTTAGAAGTTAAGAGGTAGGGCAAGAAAACCAGTTACGCCTATACAGCTGAAATCTACACGGTATTTGTGATGCATAGAACATTCAGTTTCAGTTTTCTACTTTCTCACAGAAATCAAGTTATGCCTAAAATATCAGTCACACCAGATTTTTTATCTACACCATAATTTTACCTGCTTTGACAAAGTTAATAATTACAATAAACTTGTTTCTTACAGACTACAGCACTAAAATCAAGTGCAACTAATGCCTACATTATTTCCACAGTAATAGTTTGTAACAGTAAAAATTCTGGTAACTATTTAACAGAGATGACTAGAAAGTCTACTCAAATATATGAGATCAGCATGCATTCAGCTAAGGGGGGACAGGTAAGGAAAACAACTGATTCAAATCCCTTCTTTACTACTAAGTAGCTCAATATAGTCTGGGAGGAGGGGGAACGATGTTTGTGTTTGGGGTGCATTTTTTTTAATGTAAAATGCAGCAAAAATATGCACAACAGTTAATATTTTTATAAATCGTCTGCTGCACACAGCAGCTGCTGGGTCATCAATCTGGGAAATCAAAAGGTATGTCTAAGCAACTGATTTTTTTTTCCAATTCTTCTGCACTCAGACAGGTCCAGAAACTAGTAAATGAAGGTTACAACGATTCTAGCATACAGACATACAACTAACACCTTGGAGGGTCCAAATCCACTAAATATGGACCTAGGATTTATTCAGAAAGACAAGCCATTACATGTTCTATTAAAACATTACCCATCAATTAGACAATTCCACTGTTTTATTCCAACAGCATCCAATAATACTGTGAACAAAGCACCTGAAAAATGTAGCTAAGAATGTAGACAAAAAAGAAGAAAAGTATGTATCTCTTACATTCTGCTCTTACCCAAAATTGACAAAAGACAAGTACATAACAACCTCACTGAAAGAATGCTGAAGGCTAATATAGAGCTTAGGTTCAAACTACAAGATGAGCAGTGTGGTGATGCTCACATTCTGCCCAAAAAACCCCAAATTTAAACACAGTCTTTACTGCAAAAATTGAAACAAGAACCAAATCAACATGAAACGGCTCCACTTATTCACTAAATTGATCAGCACTTTCAGAAGAAATGAAAATTTCTAAGTTCTGGACACTACCATGTATACATGGTATTTGTGTATAAGCCCAACTGACCCCATTTGCTGTGCAATCCACAGAACAGTCCCCATTTTCTCAATGCCTTGGGAAAACTAGTTTCTTCTCCTTTACTCCTCTGACACCTATCCAGCAATACACTTTTGACGATTAAACTGTCAGTCCCATGATAAGTAGGCAGCACCTGAAGCAATTTGCCAGCACTCTCCATATCAAAATTCAGTCACTTGTTTTTTCAAGAAGAGCCTGCAAAACTCCCTCTGTTGTGTGCAGTCGCAAGGTTTGCATCAAACTGACTTCAAAACCAAACAGAGCAGACTCATCTGTTCTCTTTGTATAAATGTCAACAGAAAGCTTTCAAGTGCTTTATTATTGGTAGAACATTGCAACTCATGTTTCCTAATCTAGCAGCTTTAGTATGCTTACTTGCCAAAGAAATAGTTGGGTTTATTCATCACAATTTTAACAGTCTTTGCTGTTAACACCAGTGGTGCTTGTTACCATTGCTGATGCAGCAGAAATAGCAATGTTAACAAAAAAGTAATCTTTAAAGTTGTGCTACATGGACCCGTACCTTGCAAACACCATAAGTGTACAACAGCCTAAAATGTTAGCAAGCACTTACCCTACCCACCCCTTCCTATTCATCAGTGAGATGCCTGAGCATCAGGCAACTATTCCTGTAAACTTTCCCTCAAAAATCAATACCAAGTAAACAAAATTTAGACAAACATGATCAAGCATTAAAGATGATGAGACAGTCCACTTCATACAAATTTCCATACATCAGCAGTTTTGGTTCAGAGCATGACGCTGAACTCTGACATAACTAACTGGCAAATTTACCACAGTCATGCATTTGTTTCCACTTACTAAAGCTTGCATTTACATTATTATTATAATGGCATGTCAAAATGGCCAGAACAGGTCTGATCAAAAGTTCATCAACCGTGCACTGCAACTGACAGTGGCAATCTGCATTCACTTGGGAAAATAATATTAGGAAGACTAAATAGTCTCCCCATTTTCTCAATAAACTCAAAAAAGCTGTACATTTGACAGGAAGTCCTGTGTCTCCTCATTTCCCAGTACTAACCTCCAAAAAACCTGAATACTTTAACATAAAAATCAGTTTAAAAGTTCTAAAAGGATAGCTGAACAATCCTTTCAGCAGTCTACTTGACACCTGCAACTAACACCATCTAGCAACTGACATACACTACCCATCCACATCCAAATTATTATCTCTGTAAACCTTCTTGAGTAATTGGCCAATAGACAGAAAACAGTACAACTAAAGACTCAAGGAAAACTAAGTGTTTTAAGAGCAATGTTCATCTAAATGTTAAGTCTTAGCACTGCACCAAGCTCACACAATAACTCAGTTAAAGTGAACATATGCTCTTCTGCTTGTTACAGATTTTCCTTACAACATCAGTTAAATTAACAGCATCACACTCTTCAAAATACTCTCCACTAGTAAAGTCCATCGGCAGTGTGAACACTGAGGTAGACCTGGTGATTCACGTTCAGATCAGGCTTATTTATTACACTCTCAAAAATCTTCTTCTTTATATTCTTTTAACAGCAATTTGCACCCAAATACTTAGCTACAAGTAGCAGAGGTACTCAAAATTAGGCTGCAAAATGTATTAGAGTTTATTTTTTCCATACCCAGTCATATGCATCAAGTGTTTGGCAGCTAACCATAATAATGAACAACTTGGATATCTTTGATGCAGCAGAATCAGCAATAATACAATTCTGTGCAAACTACTAATCATGATCAGAAAGACAGAAGAAAGGAGCCATCCATTCCACAAGATTTAAACAACAACATTACTTGTGGCTATTTTAAAAGCAGTAGCTTAACAGAATCAGGTCTAACAGACAAAAATTCCATGGGCTTAGTTCCTCAGCTGTGTATTTTTTAAACAAAATGTGTTCACCTCAGTTCACTGCCTGGTTTTGAAACTGCTGTTTGTGAACAACACAGGCTGACTGGTGTGCAATGGATCTTCCCAGACACTATTCCACACTCCCTATGTTTAAATCCATCCATTCATAACAGAATCAACTGCTGTCCAATTTCTACATGTATCTACAGCATACGAAATAAACTGTATTTATGTTGAACAATTATGAAGTGATGTACTCAGGAGCTCTCCAGTTAAAGCCAGAAAGACATCTCTGAAAAAGTATACTGAGCACTTCAGAAAACAATAGCCTAATTCACACCAGAACCTCCCATGTATCAGCAAAGAAAGCCTACACCATATACTATCCCATCAGTATGCCCAAAGAGTGCCTAAAAGTAAAAGGCAAAATGCTATTTTTTAAACTTTAAACCAAAACAAACTGACTGAAACAAATTCCTGGCTGACATCCTCCAAAATAATCAGTTTTTAAGTTTAGTGGAGAATTAAAATTCTGATGAAGTTACATGAATTTCAGTTTGGTTTAGTCTTGAAACTAACAGGAAATCAAACAATGAAAACTACTTAACACACAAAAAAAACCAACCAAACAAAAAGCAACCTTGAAAGAACTAAATGGCTGCACTGTTCGATTTTCTCCTATTTTCCAATGGTCTTAACACTTACCATTTATAAAGAATAATGTAAAGCATCAGCAGATTGTTTCCTCAATCTTTCAGAAACCATCCTAGCAATTACAAGAAAACATTCTGTTAATGTATTCCTTGTCTTTTGTCTGAAAGGTGTGAAAGCATTTTTATTTTACTTCCATGATCACCCAAAAATAATTAACTATTCATTAACACAGGAATGTTATGGAAACCTTCTCCCTGTTCTGACTAAGGCCAAAGTAAATTCCACATATCTTCCATATACAAAGGCAATCTGAGAAACGCAAAAGGCTGTCTGTAGCTATTGGAAAATATTTCAGGAATTGCTAGGAAGTGAAGATGTATACCCTATGTCCTCTCTCAATTTTTCACATAGCTTTGAATTAGCCTTGTACTTGCTATAAAACTGTAATCTACAGCACATGCACACTGCGAGCACCTGTTACATTAAGAAAGCTAGATATCTGGACAAAACATACTTGTCAGTTAAAGAGAAATATTAACCAGCATTAGCTGATAAGTGATGAAGAATTAACATTATGTGTTTGATACCAAAAAAATATATGATACTGCTATGGAGATCCTAATGAAGACAAACAGTAACCTGGATTTCGGCACTATATTTGTGTACCTGTGACATACGGATGGGGGGGGAAGTGATCATTGGTTGTCAACCACAGAATTTACCCAATTCTGCAAAAAATGAAACACCAAAACCTAAGAAAGCAAACATAAGTAACAATAATCAAATGACTTAGTTATAAAATGAACATTTCTAATTCTAACCTGCTAGCATATTTAAACAAAGCTATTTCAATATTTATAAAATGCAATGTCTCTGCATATATGAAGTACTTTTTCATGAGACTGACCTGACAGCTTTTATCACGTCAACTAGAAATAATCCATCTGAATAGGACTGAGTATTTCCTCTCATTCCCAGTTTACTTTTTAACTGATCATGCACAACAGTAATACAATCCCACTTTTGAACACACTGCTCCCTATCACATTGTATTGCTTTACACACTCCTCTACCCTGGCTCTGCAAGCACTGTATTCACAAGACTTTAAGAAAGTAACACTTTTCACTTGACAAGTACCAACACACTGAAAAATTAGTCATCTATCACATTAAACATATTAGCTATTGCACTGCTTTGACATAATATACACCATTAAAAGACAGTATGCAACTTCGAACTAAGTTATAAGTATGGGAAGAACTGGAAGACTTCCTGAGATAAGCAGTAGACAAACAAAACCTCTACTGATAGTCTCAACCAAATAGACAAGCAGCACTGTAGCTTTAGAAATTTGATACCACAACTGACCAAACTACAGCCATAAATTAAGCATTACTCATCTGTGTTAGAACATGTCCAACATATCTTTAGCATATATTTATTCAGTTACAAAGCTTAACACATACAATACTTAGCACAGCAGCAGTCAAGTATTCTTGCATGCGATAAACTCATATGTTTATCCACTACTTTGTTGATGAACCAGTAAAGTTGGTTTACATTTTCCTTTAGTAAACAGAGAAGACTCCAAAAGAGATGCCTAACAAGTTATAAACACAGACCTTAAACAGAACAAAAAAAATTTACCTAAGCTTAAATTTCAAAACTTGATGGAAGTAATGGAATGTGTTAGCAAAATCATCTGAACAGAAGAGGTCAAAGATGAATGTTGCAAAGAAAAACTGGAAACTCTGAGTTGGAAGTACAATAATCAAACATCAATGCAGGAAAAGGTTCCAAAATTTACCTGACGAATAAATATTGCAGCCAAATTAGTCCATTTATATTACTATGCCAAATTTTAGAAATGCTGAAGAACTTAAAATATAGGGATGAGTTTGTAAAACATTATACAAGTTTACCGAAGCCGGACTCTGCTAGGCTAATATAGTATTAGAGTGCTTAAGAACACAGAGAAGTGCTAAGTTGAGTTTCCCATGCAACAACTTAACTAAAGAATTGGTGATTCCTTGAAAGACTAAAACAAAGTGACAATAGCTGTGCTAAAAGCAGAGATAATTAAAAGGAGGTTGACCAAAGGTGATGTAAAACCACATAAAGGGTGACCTTAATAATCTCTAAAAATGAATTAGTGGAAGAGGAACTCACAACTAATTCTCAGTGCTGTAAAACTGGGTATGTTTGTATGTCTGTCCATCCCTCCCCACTCCATAGTGAAACATGTTCTATTTCACATGGACAGAAAGCAAAACCTATTATCAGCCACACACTGACCTGGAGAGACCAAGCAGTGACAGAAGTGGAAGATCAAATATCTTAATTGATGTAGGTCTGTATGATATTTTTAACAACGAATGGAAGAACTGCATGAAGAAATGTGATAAAGTGCTGTAGGCAATTTTGGTCATCCTCATTCAGAAAAAATATAGAAGATATGAAGGTATATTTGGAGCATGTAAAAACAGCCAGCTACTCACAGGTAAACATAAAGAGGTTGGCTTGGGGGAGGGCAAGGAAATACAAGACAACTGACACCAGAATTACGAGTTACAAGGGCAGTATGTGCTGTAAAACTTAACAGATTTTCACTGGCCACAGGTAAGTGTAACAGAAAGGAAAAAACCAAACATCTGAACTTGAGACGTGATTTTGGAAGAACTCATTGTAGTGAATCACCTTATCTGGGGAAAAAATTTTGTTAAATCTGTTTTCAGTATCATATATGATAGACAGCTTGTGAGACACATTCTTACCAAGACAGTCTTAAAATTACAACAAATTGGACAGGTCACACACCAAGAATATAATTCTGTATGCAAACTGTTTTTCAAACTGCTGTATGACCCACACTTATGTACAGAAAAATTAAGTTTTTAATTCCAGCACCTGACTTAAAAAAGAATTCATTAAAAACACTACATATGCTAATAAGTATGGTTTTACCTTACTGCAAATTGTAACTTATTACACAAACACAATCAGTGACAGGAATTTATAGGAAAAACACAAGTAAAAAATTTTAGTAACATCATTAAATACTTGAACAGTGTTGAAAGGATAAAAGAAAAATGCCTGGACTTATGCTGAGCAATATATACAGAAAACAGCACTACTTGAGAACTGTCACTGAGTTCCTCTATTGCAATTGTTAAACAGCTTCAATTGAAGTGATTAAGACAACCAGTCAGCTTTGAAAAGCTGTTCATTTTTCATCAGCCTAGAGGAAAACTGTGCTTGAATTCACTGCAAATACATACACCTGAATAATCTTCTAAAAGATAAATGGACCTATGTAAACATGGTTCTCCAGGGAACTGAAACCTGGCAACAATTAAACTAGATCTTGCACGACTAGGGCCTAACTTCAAGGTTTGAAGAAAAAAAAAAAAAAAAGGCTGTTTGTAATTGACATTTTTACTAAACCTGAGCATTTTTCCAGACTCGAACGTACGTTAAATTGAAGAGACATACTAGTATACTAATCTTACTGTTATCCATCCTTTTGTACCATGCATTAGTTCAGGCATCTGACTCGACACATCACCAGCAGGCAGAAAATCAGCAAGGCAACTTTTTCTAAACATGCACAGCCAGCAAAACTTTAATGAAGAGAATCAACTACCAGTAAAGCATCACCCTCTGATAAAGCGAGAAACAAGATTGCTATTTAGGTTTCTTTCACTGCAGTGCAAAGTACTAGCTGTTATTTGCCCTAATTTATTTGTTGTTATTCCACATTGTGAACAGAAGGTTCAATCTAGTTTGTAGTTGGGTGTATTAATAAAACATACTTTAGCCCATCTTGCAAAGTTTTATTTCCTTCAAGAAAAAAGTAAAGCTCTACAACTACAAAAAAATCCTCCACTATGCTACATCAAAATCCCACTGAGAATCAGAGGTGTATGTAGATTCACAGCCTTTTTGCTCCTTTACATGATAGAAACATAGTCACTTTCCAAAAACTAGCATTACCTGCTCTAACAAGTGGATTCTTACTATGATAAACACAGAACTACACTCACTCCCTTCAACCGTAACAGAGATTTCATTAAGAAAAATGAAACTGTAAACAGCCTGCCTTCTCCCTAAACAGTAGTAAATATCCAGTTAGCAATACTTCTATAAAATTGCTTCTATAAGCAATCTAATAAAGTAAAATTACGCCAGACCTTCCAACCACCCTCATTTTCCAATTTACACACAATATTGTATTTCAACTCAATATTGGGTCCCATTAGGCAGATCTGCTTTGACAGGTGAAGTAGCCACAGTCAAAACTGCCCTCAAGAGTATTTTGGTTAGTACAAGTCGAAACTACCTTGAAGATAAACTCCTTGTAAAGGTATCTTCAAGGTACATCAAAGGTAGCTTATGCACTCTGCCACAAGACTCCAAGTGGCATAGTTAAGCAGGCTATCACAACAGCAATCAACTAAAACCCAAAAGAACAAAACCACAGTCTTGCTTCAAAAGACATCAGCTGCACTCTCTTCAGGAATGTAAAGGGGTTAACATTTCTTGATAAATTACTACTGCATTTTTAAAGCTGCACAATGTAAACTCTCATCAGAACTATGCCAATATTCTCATGCACCCTCGATTCCAAAATATATAGCAAATCTGCCATTATTATTTGAAATCATTCTTCAGATTTCTGATCCACAAGTGTTATTACTAATCAGCAACATTAATTACCCTTACCAGGTATTTAGGCCCTGCCTTGAGACAATGCATCAATAAGATCACTTTCAGGAACAAGCACAATGCTTCTTTCCATGTAAAAAAAAAAAATACTCTTTTTGCCTATACCTTATTAGATCTTTAAGATAATATTCCCTGGTTCAAGACCAAGAGGTATTTTTCTAACTAAAAAACAAATCTGATGGCACCACACTTTCCTAGGAAGCTGACCTTTATGAACAACTTCATAAAGTACCAGAAAGAAATCAAAGAGTACCTTCAAATATGATTTTTTTTCCTCTGTGATACTCAACATAATTGAGCCTAGAATCCATATTGCAAGCTTCAGTATTTAAAACACTCAGTGCGTGTGCTGAAGTTGAAAACTGAATACACTTGTAGCATGCTTTAGTGTACTTTACCATAAAAGGAAGCATGACTTCACAATGCCCTTCAGGGCACAGAAGTCTGTTTAATAAGCATTCACACCCTTAATGAAATAAAACTTCTCTACACAGAGTTTTCTTTTTGGTTGGTTTGGTGGGTTTTCTTTGGTTTTACAAGCAGTTTAATTTGAGACAGCAAAATCCAGCACAATATGCACACACAGCATAACAAAACCACAGATGGGTTATGCAATGTATTTAAGATAACAGACATGTTTTCAGGTAACAGTGACTATTATTCATGATGCAAAAGTAGGATTTTTTTTTCTTCTTCCTTACTTGTTCTTAATAAGCTTTGCTGTTCTACGATTCACGTATGACAGAAACTCAAATCCAGTAGCAAGATGGTAGGATACTGCACCTTTCACACAAAAGCAGGTCTGATCCTTACTCCTCTGCCACAGAAAAACAACAACCCAAAACTGAAACAGTCAGGACACTGCTGCCTGAGATCCCCAGTATCAGAAACATCACTTCCTGTGAGGAAACAAGCATGCCTTGACGTTCTCATCTCTGAGAATCTTCTAGATCAGTTTTGCCACCACAAAACAACTGTTCTTGTATCTGCAAACTTGCTAAATACAACCAGACAGCTAAGCTGTCATTTTTACATTCAAAGACCTATGCCACATAAAACAGAGTATGAACTGTCAGCAGCAGAAGATACCGTCCAGCAGTAGAAGAGAAACAACACAATTTGCCTCTGGGTTTGTTAGATATTTCCTGACAGCAAGGACATGGCAGGACTCAAAACCTGGGTTTACTCCAGCCTCTGGAAAGCAGTTTCCTCTAGCAGACATTTGCTTATGCCTATTTTCCTCATTCCAAACTCTCTCCTACTCCTAAACTCTTTCCTCCATATTCGAGTCCCACTTTTTTACCTATGGAAGATGAAATCCATCCTTCATGAAGTTTTAGTTCCCAACCAACATTCCTGTATTACTTCCAAACAGTTCACAAACCTTGAAGGATGGCTACATGACCAGGCAGTGCTACTTCCTGTTTTTAAAAATTAAAAAGATCCTTCTTAAGAGCTGAAATCTCAGAAGAAAGCAAAGGAATTGCTCACAACACGGGAAAGTAAGTCCCTTTTCTCAAGTCCATTCCCCAAATCGAGACACTGACAGCTACAAATCACACAGCCTTCTGAGGCTGGAGTAAAGCTTGGCTTTACTTCGCCTATTACCACAGTAAGTGCAATAACAGAAACTGGATGGAGGCGCAGCACATACTCAGCAGGACAGCATTTCTAGACATTTTTAGAGCTCAAAGGCAAACATGTAATCTGTCTCATTTCAATCTAGGCAGACAGCTAAGCAAAATGAGGAAAGCACTAGCACCTGTTAGAGCAAATTTTTCAAGGACTGTACTTTTTTGTTTTCAAATACTGAAGAATTCTTCCCTTACATTCACTCATTAAAACTTCTTCACTGTTTTAATTGAAGCTTTCAGTATATTTCAGCCTAAACCACATAACTGTCATAAGAAATTCTGGGCAACTCCGCAAAATTATACAAAACACAAGAGGTCACTTAGTGGTAGTGGAACATATAATGTAACCTTAATCGTAAGTTGCATCAGAGCTACTAAAAACATGTTTGACAGCATGGCACATTCCAGAGGTCGTATCAGAAACTTTACATTACATAGCTGTGCTGGGTTCAGCAGTAGCAGTCATTTTTCTCCTTTTCAGTAGCTGGCGCAGTGCTGTGGTTTTGACTTTCAGCCTGGGAACAGCACTGATAACACCGATGTTTTTAGCTGCTGCTCAGTAATGTTTACTCTGACCAAGGACTTTCTGAGTCTCATGCTCTGCCAGGGAGGAGGGGAAGCTGGGAGGAAGCAGAGACAGGACACCTGACCCAAACCAATCAAAGACTTATTCCATACCACAACACGTCATGCCCACTATGTAAACTGGGGGCAGTCACTCAGAAGGGCAAGATCACTGCTCAGTCGGGCAGGGTATCTGTTGGCAGGTGGTGAGCAGCTGTATTCTCTTCCCTTGTTATTTCCCTTATCATTATTGGCGGCAGCAGCAGTGGTTTGTGTTATACCTTAGTTACTGGACTGTTCTTATCTCAACCCATGGGGGTTGCATTCTTTTGATTCTCCTCCTCATCCCTCCAGGAGCAGGGGGAAGAAGGGGGAGGAGAGTGAGGGAACAGCTAAGCGGTTCTGAGTTACCGGCGGGGCTTAAACCACAACAATAATTCATATACTTCTTCAGAAACACATTCATATTCTGGATATTGGATTTCAATTTATACACTAAAAATACTAGGATTACTGGTATCTTATTAACAGCACATCTCTGCAGTGAAATAGTGTTTTGAAGGATAACATCATATTTGCTTGCCTGCCCACAGTCACTATCTGAATTTTGTTTCATGGTTGATTTTACACATGAAGAACATCCCACACACAAAGACCAAACAACCCCACCCACATACACACACATCCCTCCTCTCCCCAAAAAAATACCCACCCAATGCTAAAATGTATTTCAACTTTCAATACAAGGTATTGAAACAGGACCAAGATGAGGCCTCAGCTACTCAATACCTTAACACTACTGCTTCCAACATTAACTGCCCAGAACTATATTCTGCTTGAGCAGATGAACCATAGCTCAATAAATCACAGCCATGCACGACTACTAATGGCATATAACTGAGATGACATTACCAGTAGGGCAATAAAATTTTAATGCCTACTATGTCAAATGGGAGTAGGAAACTTTGGTTTTCTTCCTCCATTTAACATTCAAGACTTGTTTTTATAAGCTTTGAGTATAAAAACCAGCCAAAACCTGAAAACAGCTTTTCAGGCTTTTATTGTTTGATAGTTTCTGTCCCTTTCCCTTTAACTCTTCTGTTTCAGTCACCTGTTCCCACATACTGGCTGCAGGGTGAAGCAATTGTCTTCTGAATACATCTTTGAGTGATCAGCTAAAAAGCATAGCCAATAGTCAAACTACTCCTGCCACCAGACCTCCAGAGTAACTGACATCTGCCTTCAACTACATTGTGATGGTGGGAGATGAAGAGCTACCAAACAAACCAAAAACCAGAAACAAACAAAAAACCAGCCCCAAAGAACAGAGAAGCATAAAAGAGCTTTCTGGGGTCCTCTATCCATCACAGACATTTTAGAAACTCATTTCAACATTATTTTCTTACAGAAATGGGACCAGACTATCATACCATAAAGTGTTCTTGGAAGTACAAACAAGTACTGTAGGTAAAGTTTATAAAGCTCTATAGAGCGTAACAAGGAACTAGAAGTGCAACCAGTAATACTAGTTATAATTACAATTTCAAGCAGCCTGGATGCATGCTGAATACATTTCAGCTTGCCAGAAAAAGCTTATGTGAGGAAATTCTATTACCTTCCTTCATTAATGTGATGAATATTTAAAAGATCTTCGTTGGTACACTATTTCAGCTTTGGAAGGCAGCAGCATCACTGCTATCAACTGGCATGGTTCCTCTCAAAACATGGAAATAAAAAAGTTAACAGTGAAATTGTAGCTCTGCACTTCAAATGAAGACACAAATATTGGGGGATCTGCAGTCCATTTGACTAAGTGACTGCCATGACTCTACAACTCCTCAAGGATCAAATTCTAAAGGTACTATTTTGAGAAATAATTGCTGTCACCTACAATATCTCCCCTTTAGGTCAGTAACAAAATTAAAGTGAAACATGGAGAAATTGCTGACTGCATGATGGAGGAGGAAATGCAAACTATTTAGATACCTGGACACCTCTTCAGAACTCCCAATACTGGGAGTATCAATATAGAACCACATTCTGCAACGAAAATAACAGATTGGTGTATTTAAGCAAACTACTACTAATATTTACTAGGACTTCGCCAAATTATTTCAAGCTTGTGAATGATACAGACATTGAAGAAACTTATTGAAATTCACTTTGTTTCTGGATTTCAGGAAACTGAGGTTTGCCCACTTCAAGAAGCAGCCATGACCAGTAAAACTGGGAAGTACACTCAGTTCACTGTCCTTCCCTTCATTTTTCATTCTTGTAAGAAAAGTAACCCAAAGGCAAGTTTAATTTTACTGATTCATGTCCCCACTTCAATGTTTAGTTCTTTTCCATACTCAAATAGAACTAAATTTAAAAGAAGAAAAAAAAGAAGAAAAGAATCTTTTCTTTCTGTAATAATCTGCTGCTAACACCACTTTCGTATCTGGTCCAGAACATGAAAGATGAAAAAAGTTTAGGGGGAGGAGATGTTTTTAAAATATTTCTACAAAATACTAAGAACAACAACAAGATTTGCCTTGCCATTTTTCATGAAGATTTCTCAGATAACATTAACTCTCAATTTAACAGATTTTTGCCTAAAATCAGATGCAGAGATCAATTCCTGAACTTGGGAATGACTAGATGCCCTGTTTAAAAGTCTTCCTTAAGACAAATGCAAAAATACGTATTGGCCAGATACAAACCAAAAGTAGAGCTTTATAAATTCAACCATCAAAGCAAAACTGATTCTAAACTATGAATGGTAAGACTACAGTAAACAATACTTATGAAAGCTACAAAATGCTAAAATAGATTCAGACTCATCAGGAAGACTGGAACATGAAGTTGAAACAGATTAAATTCAATGCTACATGCGAAATGAGCTACATGAAAAAAATTATGTGCTTTCATATATTATATTGCAGTTCAACAGCAGCAATTCAGAAAAAAAGTCCACACCATTCCCAGTAGCTCAACAAAGACATTTAAAAATTAATAAATTTTAGGGCCCCTAAAGAAACATAATGGAATACAACAAACAGAGCATGCTGAAAATAGAACAATGGTTACCACTAGAGTAAGTGAGCAGCACAAAGTTTAAATAAGTAAGAAATTCAGAAGATACTGAGGGTCTTTATTGTGGCTTAGAACAGCATTAAGACTTCTTGTACTGGGCACTGTATAAAGAATCTCTCACTTTATCCCAAGAAAAAAAACAAAACGCTGAAAGCTTATAATGTAGGTATCAGTATGGGGAAGTAGAAAAATGAGGTGAAAGTAGTGAACACAATATATCTAGTTACAAGGAGAGACCTAAAAGAAAAAAGGAGTTTAAGAAAAAGGAAAAAAAAGATGAGAGAGAACCAAAAAGGAAAGTAAACCAAGACAATTTCCCTTGTTGAAACAAAAGAAGACTACAGCGGATGAAAAGGCAGAAAAAAGAAACCGATTTTGATATAATACAGACAACACTACAAAACCACAAATGTGACTTTATGCACCCACAGAGGATGTCAATGTAATCACTGTCATTAGAAATAGACCATACAAGCTTCTAAGTGCACCCCACACACTCAGAAATAGTGACGAGAAGTTAGAATATCCTCTCCTTTCCATGATGGGCACTTGCTCTGTGATATGTGCAATGCAAAAGAAAAAACTGAGTAGGAAGAAACTTAACTTGAAAATTGATCTACACCACTGGTAAAAGAAAGCAGAGCATTAGTCATAAATTGTACTGAGAGTAAAATGTCACTACCAGAAGTTTTGTTACGTCTTATTATTTTTAACATGAGTCGCAACTCATTTTAAAAAGGCTATTACATTCTTTTGGGGTTTTTCAGGTTTTACGTTTATTTGGTTTTAATCTGAAATTTAGGAAAGATGAATGGCAATGTAGAAGCTTAAGTCTACACAGACATTTAATCAACAGAAGAGAGAACAGTGAAAATAAGGTTAATCCTAACCAAATGGAAAATCCAAAGAACTATCACAGTGAGCTGTATGCAATTACTCCTGCTCTCATGTACAAAAGCAAATAATTGCATAGCTAAAAAGGCAGCATGCTACTCATCCCAGAAAACAACTACAGATCGTAAGAAAGCTGTAAAAAAAAAAATAAAATTTGGACAGTACAAGAAGGTTCACTATTCTAAATGAAGCAGACTGCATATCCCAGATTATACACAGCAGGCCAGAAAAAATCAGAAATTTGGAACACCAGAAAAGCAATACTCCAGAAAACCAGGACTGCTATACTGCTTCTCCTTCCTTTGAAGGGTACACAGACTCACTAATCTTAACACCACACTGCTTCTGAGAAATTAAATCATTGTCATTCTCACTCCCAGCTGCATAGCTCCTTACAATCTCTCACACCAGTTCTGCCTTAGTAAGCCAATTCAACTCACTAATCGGGCAAAAGACTCTTCATAAGTTTTCTCTTTTCTGTTTGATTAGCTTTTTCCAGCCTTCCTGAGCTGAAATAGATCACTGAACAACTCACTGAAAGCCTGAATTAGCAGAAAGGAAGCAACAAGGACACCTCCCCAAACACGAATCTTTTTTTGCATCATCAAGCTACTAAACTAGCTCTAAACTATCATGCATAACTTCTTTCAAAGGTTTTCCACTAATAAAAATAATAATTTAAACAATAATTAAAAGAACCACAGCAAAAACAGGCCTTTTTTGCCAGCAAACAGGTTGGGCATAATATCCTTAGCTGTTAACTACGCATATATATTTCATTTTCAACACTACTCAGGACCTGGTACTTGCTCTTTCCTAACTGAATAGGCACCTCTGAATGCTTACAGTCAGAAGGCAACAAAAGGCATCTGAACAGGAGCAAAAGATACAACAGCCAACTCGGGGTGTCTGCATACATCCGAACGAGTCTACCTGCAGTAAAACAAGAACTATAAGGAAAAGCTGGTCACTCTTACAACAAAGTGTGGAAGATCAGTTAATGTGCTCATCTGAATCTACTGCAGTCTAACTAACATAACATAAAACAAGATTATAAACGCAACTGCAAATTTCTCAAGTTAGGCCATGCTTTTTCTGTGCCCAGCAAGTAGTACAGAAATTTCTGTAGAAAATACATTCCATAGGAATTCTATTCTACATTTGCTTTAAATAAAATATAAACAATCCAAAATGGTGAAGCACATCTAAGAATTTGTCAATGATTCATTTTATTTTGCTACAAATCAGTACTTTAAGAAAGATGGATAAGCTATTCATTAGCTACATACAGAAAGGGTATGTGGTAGACTGCCAGAATAGGGTTCAACTATTTTCAAGCACAGCTACTTGATAACCTTTATGCCTCCTGGAAATAATGGATACTGACTCTTGGAAGCTTTACTTGACTAAAATAATAAATAAATACATGAATGCAATTAGGGCTGGTCGCAGGTCTGCTTTCTAAAGAGCAGAACAAAGTTAAATTGAGAGCAAGAAATGTGCAGCTCCTGTTTCATACGCCTTTGGCCCAACAACTGGGCCTTATTTTACCTTTAGGAATTTTACCTTCTGGAACTCATAACCAAAAGAATTGTTCTAACGCAGAGCATACTTCTGACTTCCCTGAAGAGGAGAAACTGGACCGATGAAATACTGAATAACCCTACTAGCTTGTTTCAAATGCCACACAACATTTTGCCACAGAATTAAGCATTCCTGTTGTCTTTACCCTAGACACAGTGACAAAATTCAATGCTACTCTTTCTTAATTCTGCCCGAATTATGATCACCTCACACACACCTAAAAGCAGCTCAAATTGTTGCAGCGAGGACATCTACTTAAGTATCAAACAGAAGTATGTATCTCTCAAGCAATTTCTTTGCAATTGCTTCTACGATCAGATAGTAAGTATATCATATTTTAGTAAGCTCCCTAAGGAGTGCCTTTTTTATTATTTTTTTTTAATATACTGCTCACCATATATGGGACTCACATACATAAATGCAGCTCCTACTTATCATACAGGAAGAACATCAGCACTTGACACTACTAAAACTTAAGAGATGGTTTACTGAAATGTGTCAGTACAAACAACTTTGAAAAATTATGTGCCTCTATCAGAAACTATGCTACATACTATTAGAGCAAGTATCCTACCTTCCACTGGGACCTCAGGACCAGTTAAATAATTTATGGCACTGCTTCTCACATCAGTGTAATGCTGAAAGCAGCCTTCAAATACACAGATATGCTTTTTTAAATCTCAAATCACATAAGGGTTTAACCTGACATAAGCGGAAATCTGTGAAGCAGTTGATAAGTTTAAATTAATTATGCATATTAGAAGCTACTTTATAGCAGACGTAAATTCCAAGCTAACAAAGGAACAGATTTTTTCCAAAAGCCTTACCACATAAAACTGAGGCAGCAAGGTCATTTTTTTTTTTTTTATTTTAAGAAACCCACCACAACACTGTATCTAGTTCTTAAATAAAGGAACACTGAAGTGCCATCTATCTGAACTAAACAGGCCAAGCAAAATACCCCGCAAATCCTATGTTCTCCTCAATGTCGAAATGGGTGGATAAATTTAAAGCCTGCTCTCTCAGGAGTTGCTTTATAGGCAATTTTCTCCCAGTATCAAGGTCTGCAATTTCCATTTGGCTGGCAGTTTGCGATTAAATTCATCACCTTTATTATAAAAATGTGCTGCACTCCACGGCCTGCTGCACAAGAATCATAAGGAAGACATTTTTCACTGCTAACAGCAGCATCATTCTGAAGCAGCCATCACATCCATTCAGACATTAGCGTCTCCAATGCAATGCAAGGACCTATCACTCACATGGAAAAGCCCTAACAGTGGGTATACCTCAGAGAAAGTTTTCCACAGGTGGTACCTTTAGTTCAACTTTTTCAGTAAAAGCCACCATTACTTCTTACATTAAGTGTTTCTAGAAGTCAACAGTTTAAAACCCAGTATATGGACATTAAACTTGTCTACCTGCATTGCTCAAAACATTTCTGACAATAAACCCACTCTTCATCGTGACTACAACTTCACACACCTAGTACCCGTCACTAAAATACATGAAATGGTCTTGAAGCATTTGCATTTACTAAGTACTCTACACAACTTTTTTAATGACATTTTCTCTTCATATTAATTGTCCTTTATTTTCCCACAAACTTTGTTTTCAAATTTCCACTTATTCTTCTCACCTCTCTACTTTTCCCCTAGAAGCTTTGAGGCAAGCCTAGAAAGTACTGGTGGCAGGAGTGGAGAAACAAAAACGAAAAAGAAAAAAACAAAACAAAAAACACCCCAACCAACAAACACGAATATTTGCTGTCTCTTGATATGGAAGCAAACGCAACAAACGCAATTCAAGCAAACTACTCTACATGTTTTACTGTCCTCCTCTGCTAAGAATCAAAAGAAAAAAATCTATCTTCCTTTTGCTGCTTCTTAGACACGCTACCTGAGCTAAGTAGGATATAATCTAAGATAAATACTTAAAACAAGAAATACACTATTGAGAGCACGGAGCAGCAAAGTGATAAGCTAATAACACTAAGAGCCACACAAAAACCCCATACAAAACATCATGAAGCTTGGGAGTTAAATTCGTATTGATTTGTGCTTCACTAAATAAAAGACTTGAAATTACAGTAAAAAATGAAAGGTATCAATCATCAATTAAAAATATTAAGCCCATAGTATTCCAATATAAAAAAAAATCCCACTAGAATACCATTCTAGCATGTGAAATAGCAGTAGTCACACTGAAAGGTAACCAAGTTGTATTAGAGGTAACCAATCCGTATGTACAGTATGATTTAATAACACATATTAGCTTATTTAAGTATTACTCAGTTGTATTCACTAATGCTGCATATAAAAAGGTGTGTTTCTCTCACAGCTTTTCAAAAATACTTTGTTATCAAATAAACAAACAGTACCTCAATAGTCAACTAGCCTGTGGTATTTTCTGAAATCACTTCACTCTGCATGGCCACATAAGTGAAGAAATGATTAGAAATGGTAGCATTTTTGTTCTTTCTTAAAACATAAGAAAAACCTGTCACACCATGAATCTCAGATGGGTCACATGAAATAAAATGGAAGCATCATCTAGACTTCAATGACTAATAAAAAGGTCATATTGCATGGCACTAGCAGCAGTGTAAATTAAGAGAAATAATCGAAAAAGCCATTTCATAGACAAACTTCAAAAACTGAAGTTAAACCAAAGGCTCTTTAGCCTATATGTCTATAAAATTAACTTAAACCAAAACCACAAAAAAATCCTTTCTATTGCAGAATAATACTAGAAAATTTCTTTTGGCAATAAAAAAAATCTTGTCACATTAATTAATTGGTTTCCACTGCAGTGCAACATAGAAAGCTGATTTCAACTCTACTGAAAACAATAGCTTAGTATTTGCAAGCTGTACTTCACAGCCCAGCGCATTTAACAACTGGCACACCAAGTTCCGGGGCTATTAGATGAAATTATCAACTAGATAAGATAATGCAGCATCAGTGTTTAACTCCTGCCATTACAACAAAAGCTGAGATCCAAGCTTTTTCTAACTGAAACCACAGAACGATAGAATAGTCTGGGTTGGAAGGGACCTTCAAAGGTCATCTAGTCCAACACTCCCCTGCAATAAGCAGGGACAATTTCAACTAGGTAAGACTGCCCGGAACCACACCCAGCCTGGCCTTGACTGTCTTCAGGAATGCGTATCTATTACCTCCTTGGGCAACCTTTTCAGGCATTTTACCAACCTCATTGTAAAGAACTTTTTCCTCGAATCCAGCCTCAATCTCCCCTCTTCCAGTTTAAATCCATTACTCCTCGTCCTTTCAACTACAGGCCCTGCTAAAAAGTCTCTCCCCATCTTTCTTATAGGCTGGTTTTAAGAACTGAAAGGCCACAATAAGGTATCCAGGGAGCTGCTGCCTTCTCCAGGTTGAAAATGCCCAACTGTCAGCCTTTCCTCATAGGAGAAGTGCTCCACAAGGAAACCATGAGAGAAGGATTCATGTTTTGCCAAAATCTGTAAAAGTAACTAAACCGTGGCTTACTCTAAAGTGTTCTGCATGACACCAAAAGGTACCAGAAGACATGCAACAACTAGCATAAAAACAATCTTTGTGTGACCTGCCATCATAGAATCATAGAAGAGTTAGGATTGGAAAGGACCTTAAGATCATCCAGTTCCAACCCCCCTGCCATGGGCAGGGACATCTCACACTAAACCGTATCACCCAAGGCCATGTCCAACCTGGACTTGAACACCGATAGCGATGGAGCATTCACAACTTCCCTGGGGAACCCATTGCAGTGCCTCACCACCCTTACAGTAAAGAATTTCGTCCTCATATCCAATCTGAAATTCCCCTGTTTAAGTTTGAACCCATTACCCCTTGATCTGTCACTACAGTCCCTGATGAAGAGTCCCTCCCCAGCATCCCTGTAGGCCCTCTTCAGATACTGGAAGGCTGCTATGAGGTCTCCACGCAGCTTTCTCTTCTCCAGGATGAACAGACCCAACCTTCTCAGCCTATCTTCATCCAGGAGGTGCTCCAGTCCCATGATCATCCTCATGGCCCTCCTCTGGACTTGTTCCAACAGTTCCATGTCCTTTTTAT
>JAOEHY010051050.1:0-20826 GCA_025447955.1 Psilopsiagon aurifrons
GGGAGGATAGGGTGTTCTGAGAATGCAGCCTATGTTTGAATTTACATAAAAT
Source organism: Psilopsiagon aurifrons (assembly GCA_025447955.1). Lineage (NCBI taxonomy): Eukaryota > Metazoa > Chordata > Aves > Psittaciformes > Psittacidae > Psilopsiagon > Psilopsiagon aurifrons. Next base: position 53 of record JAOEHY010051050.1, read on the forward strand.
ATACCTAGAGGAAGAAAGAACTGAAAAGTATTCACTGTTTTTTCATCACCATGTTTTCATACTAAACCTACACAGAAATGCAGCTGTGCAGACTTAAACTTAATTTACTTTAGCCCAGCAAGCTGCATCTCAAATAGACAAAAGTTAAGGTTTGAAGTAAGAACAAGATGTGTATATAGAAACAGTTCCCAGAATATTTTACCAGGCTAAATTCTTGTCCATGTTTTGTCGCTCATATTTACTGCAGACCATTTAACAAAAAGCAGTCCATTGCCTCCTGCTCTGCTGGGCTATCCAGATCTGGGGGCAAACCACATAAAATGCAAAGAACATGTTTCCTGTGATGCCAGACAGGGAGCAAGAAACATGAGATCTTCCTCAAAAATGCAGAAGATACCATTTTTCTCAGATGTTGATGAGACCTAGTAAAAAAATATTTGCTGTTTGATTTCAGAGTCAGTCATCTGAGGAACAACAAAGACAGAAAACCTGAAGTTCGCCAAGAATTACACTTGAGTCCTGGCTGCCTCAAAGTTATTTTTTACAGCCCATGCTTATGTTTGGTTTTTGCCATTTGGATCTTGAATATCTCAGTGGCATGGTGGCTGTTTCTGTAGGTAATCTCTTCTGTGGTCTGTTGGTTTGTCTTGTAAGAGAACATTTACAAATGTGCAAAGATGTGGATAGAACAAAAAGGGTTCTGGACATACATATTTAAAAGTGGAGCTTCAATTTAGAAGATAACACTGTATATTTATTTGTCTTTTTAAAGCACTGTTGCAGTTCCTGGAGCTCTCCTTGACATCTTATCTATCATAGTGCCTTTACTGAATATTCTAGCACTGTGCTGCTTTTAATCTTCAGATGCAAACAAAAGCTTATATTTTCATACCACCATCACAACCTACAAAAGAAGAGGCTGAATATTGATTTATCTGCTGAAAAAATCCTGTCCAAAGATGATTCAAAATATCCCCATTCTACTAAATATCCATTACATGGCATGTTCCTTTTCTTCTTTTCTTACCTGGATTCTTACAGACCATATTTGTAGCAGTGTTCTCCAGGAATTGAAAGATGCAACTGTACTTCATGATTGTAACTTTTTGATTTGTGCTAGGCATCATAAAGGGAAGAATGATAAATCAGTGGTATACTGCACTCTCACCTTGAATACCACATTCCATTTAGGTCAAGTTGACATGAGAGGAAGAGGAAAGTCTTGAGAAAAGCAATGAAGAAGACTGAAGATTTCAGATAAGCAGAGATTAAAAAACCTGAAACTATTTAAGTTTCAGTTCCCTAGCCCTAACTCCCATCTACAATTCCCCAGTCATTACAAGATAATAACCAAAGATGGCTGGGACTTGGACTACTGATATTGTTTATCTGCAGAAGCATTTCCATGTCCCTTATCACTGTGTACCTATAAGTCTAGTCTTTCTTTGATGCAGTCAAGACAGTGGCATGAGCACAACTTTAAGGGATGCAAGACAGTATCCTTAATCTGGAGGGTGTGAGGACAGAGTAAGAAAAAATGTTTTCCTTTAGATTACAAATGACTTGAGAATGATATCTTTATCATGATATATGTGTGCAATGCTTAGAAGAGTGTGTTCCTATGCTTCCAAAATATAAATGTTAAATATGAAGAAAGAAAGAGTTGGCAGTTATATATAAATAATAAGTGACATGGAAAAAGCCCATTTGGAGTGCTCTTAATTTAGTTCTGTCTTAATTATACTATTAGGGTAAATGTCACCAGATGATGCATTTATATACAGTCTTCCAAATTCTTTTTACTGAAATGCATGAAAAGGGATCATCCATAAAACATATTTTATGGTATTATTAGCCCTATATGTTAGAAGCTATGTAAGTCTTAGGGGAGCTCACTATCTTCCTTTAATTTTTATGGCAAAGTTGGTTCTGGGAACCAGATAACTGGTGGTTACATCTGAGAATTGTGTCTTGAATTTTTGGCTACCTCTGTTCCAGGGTTGTTGTGCACATATCAATTAAATAACTTATTATTTCAAATATCATTCCAAGTCATTGGTTGGCAAGTTTAAGAAGCCTGGTAGCTCTCAACAGGAGGACACAATTAAATGATTAATGGTGAAAATAACTTAAGAACTAGTAAGAAATAAAAATCAAATTACTTGATATTCAGCTCTGACTCCCTGTACTAGGAAATCATTGTTGAAAGCTATAATTACCTTTTTTCTAAAATGTATGGTTTTCCTTTCAAAGGAAATATGCAGATAAGAGAAGAACATCAAAATTCATAACTGCTCATGTTTCTCAGAAATATTCATCATTTTTTAGGAAAAGAAAATGTTACCGTCTGGCCTCTGTGGGTAGAGATCAAACACAGAGCTGAAATGCTGCAGTTTGTTACCACTCATCACAGAGCAGAGGTAACTCCACTAAGGGCTTCACTCTTTGCCTCAAAACATGACATAAACATGGCAGATATGTTGGGGTTTTTTGAAACACAAAAAGAAAAAAAACAAAGCAACAAATACAAGACTGAATAAACCCCAGAAATTTTCCTAGATGATATGGGTTTAAATTGGTTTTGGCTTGTGTCTGCACAGGGTTATGAACACTCAATCTGAGGCTCAGGTGAAATATGTTAATGTCATCAGATGTTATTATTTGATCCTAAAGGTGATCTTTTACATACCCAAATTGAAAATGAGGTGTTTTGAAAGCAGGCAATGGGTGCTGAGTAATTCCAAAGCCTGGCTCTGAGCACTTGAGAAAAATACCTCTTTGTTACGGGTCTTTCTGGCATTTCGCATCTGTGGTATGTAACGTGATAGAATTGTCTTTTATTATGCTGCATTGATGATGCCTGTCAGGTACAGAGCACTAATACCTTACAGTCAGACTTATGATCAGGCACATCTATCTTACAGACGGCACCTTTGTTTGTACCAGAGTTTGCCTGCATACATTCAAAATAGGGTTTTCTTAATCTGTAATGAAAAGCTTTTTACAGTTTGGCGTGTGGCTCCTATTGTTAATTCAGTCCTTCAGACTCAAAGATAATCTTTCTTGCATGGTAAGAGAGGGGGGGAAAAAGCAAGAAATAAAGCTCACCTGGGGATCTAGGCAGCCACCCACTCGATCATTTGTATTTCTTCTGCAATCTGAAAATACACATATTAATATCTAATGAGCTAAGACCATGCAAACTTTGTCATATCTTGAGTGGTCACTCTTTGAACAAGCGCTGGAACAAGCCCTTAGGTTATATTGAAGCCAATTGTTGAAAATGTGTTTTTAAATACTATATGTAGCTGGGATCAAGACTTGCTTATAAACCCTGTAGATTTCTGCTGCACACTTGCCAAGTAGAAGATCCCTACCTAGAACTTTCTGTAGACAAGCAGAAAAGAGAAAGGAATGGCACCACTGAATCCCGAGTGTCCAGCAGTACCTACTGAATGTGAAGAATTCTCAGTAGCATATTATCAACTTATAAGAGGAAAAAAATACCCAACATATATATTATTAGGTCAGAGCGTTTTGACTTAAGGACAATCCTGTCTCAGAATCTTCTGTGGAGACCCATTCACAGAAAGAAGAACAAAAACTTGTTCTAATGATTAAACACGTTTTTTTTAGAAAGCTCAAACAAACACTATAAGGGTAGTTTTTCCAGCATTTTCTCATTATCAAATTCCCAGACAGTGATGGGATAGAAATTTATCAACTGGACAATAAAACTACACAAATGGAGGAAGAAAAGAAAGTAAGCTCATGCAAAAAAAATGCACAAAATGGATAAAAGTGCAGTTTCCTGTTTTCAGGAATCAATAAGCTATGTTATTATGGAAAGAACATCCTTTTTTCTTACCAGTTTTTTTTAAAAAAAATTATCTTTTTTTTTTTTTCCCAACAATGACAAAATTGAATAATCACTTTCCCATTTTAATTTCACTTCCTCAGTTTATTCTGCCAAAAAGGTTTACATTTTTTCAGAACTTGCTATGTCTTCCTCCTAGTCTGAAATTTTTAGGACTGTAACTATAATTGAAGCTTACTTAGCTTCTTTACTCTTCTACTATTATACTCAACATCTTCCTTTAAATCAAAGTAATTTGATGTAATTATTTCACAGCCTTGTACTATGTCCATTTTATGATTCTTAGTATATGAGAAGTTTAACCATGACAAGTGCAAGGTCATACAGCTGGGTCAGAGCAATCCCAGGCATAGCTACAGGTTGGGCAGAGAAGAGATTCAGAGCAGCCCTGTGGAGAAGGACTTGGGGGTGCTGGTAGATGAAAAAATGAACGTGCGCCAGCAGTGTGTACTTGCAGCCCAGAAAGACAAACATATCCTGGGCTGTATCAAAAGGAGTGTGACCAGCAAGTCGAGGGAAGTGTTCCTGACCCTCTACTCTACTCTCCTGAGACCTCACTTGGAGCATTGTGTGCGGTTCTGGTGTCCTTCACATAAAAAAGACATGGAACTGTTGGAACAAGTTCAGAAGAGGGCCACGAGGATGATAATGGGACTGAAGCACCTCCTGCATGAAGATAGGATGAGAAAGTTGGATCTGCTCAGCCTGGAGAAGACTGCATGGAGACCTCATAGCAGCCTTCCAGTATCTGAAGGGGGCCTGTAGGGATGCTGGGGAGGGACTCTTCCTTAGGGACTGTAGTGGTAGGACAAGGGGTAACAGGTTCAAACTTAAACAGGGGAAGTTTAGATTGGATATGAGGAAGAAATTCTTTCCTGTAAGGGTGGTGAGGCACTGGAATGGATTGCCCAGGGAAGCTGTGAATGCTTCATTACTGGCGGTGTTCAAGGCCAGGCTGGACATAGCCTTGTGTAGCATGGTGTAGTTGGAGGTGTCCCTGCCCATGGCAGGGGGGTTGGAACTAGATGATCTTAAGATCCTTTCCAACTCTAGCTATTCTATGATTCTATGAGTAGACTAATGTATTAAGCAGATTAGTAGATGTTCATAAATATTCAGAGTACAATTTCATGCAAAGATATTAGCTATAGCATGCAGGAATCTCTGTAGATTTCAAATTTAAATAGATTTTTTAATTTCTTTTTTAACTGTATTTAAATCAGTCTCTATCCTAATCTTAGAACCAAGCTTATCACAGAAATTAGAAGTTTGAGTTCGGAAACTTTGCAAAACTCTTGTCTAGAAATAGTCAAGATTTTTTTTTTTTTTTTTTTTTTTTTAGATTGGCTAGTTCATTTGGGCTTTTTTAGCTAGAACACATTCATCTTTCTCTATGAAGAAAAAGAAATAAAAGAAAACAAACCCAAACCTTCTCTTATTCCTAGCTGAATCCTTTACTGAAATGTACTCTTTGTTACGAAAGTTAATTCATATGATACTCTTAAACAGGCTAATGTTGGAGACGCTACCATCTTTTCCCCCCTGCCATTATAAGACCATAATCTGGTTTAGTCAGTTTAAGATCCAAATCCTCCTTCAGTAGATCTTAAGCAATCAGTTTTAAATGTGTCATGTCAGATTGGCCTTTTGCTACATTAACTTTAAACTAGAATGAATTACTCTACTTATACCTGGCCTAATCTAATTCTACCAGTCTCCCTATGTATTATTACCTTTGGACAGCAGCTGGTCTATTCAGTCACTGTCCATTAGATAACATGAGATAACTCCACTTTCCTGATGAAGGGCAATGAAGAAATATGTGTCAGAGAGGCTAATTTTGTGTGCCTAAATTACGTGAAATGCAAGTGAAATTTGCTTTTTAACGTGATTTAAAGCAAACAACTTTTCTTGGCTTGGTATCACCTATCAGTGTTAAATACATGTTTATAGCCAACACTCTGTATTGCAATAAACTCAGCTCTCATTCTCTTTCCTTATATTGTTTTCCAGTATCTGTGAGTCTCAGGAAAGTCCTTTCAAAATCAAACACTATATTTTGTTTCATGCTCGATATTAATTGTTGGAGAAAAAGACCTGATCAGAGACTTAGTCCATTCTTATTGTCTTTCTCCAGTTTTTCCAGTAAAACATGAAGCGAGAAAAAAGACATTTTCGTACTTTCTCTTGTGAAATGCACCTCACTTGCACAATATCCCATTACTATGAATGTTGTTGGTGGTGGGGTCGTCCTTTTTATTTTTCCCTCTTAGATTTAGACTTCAAAGGTTCCAACTTGGTGCTGTTATAGAATCAGAAAATCAGAGAAAAGTTGAAAAAACGTCCTGCCGTTCATCTGGAACTTCCTCCTTCTTGAAGCAGAGGCAAATTGCAAGATAGCTTAGTCTGTGCAGAGTTTATTCCAGTCAAGTTTTGAAACTTGCATGTTATCCATTATCCAAGTTGCATATATTATACTTTCCTCCATCACTGGTTTGTTCTGCTTGCTATGAAGGCTTTGAGAGACCTTCTTTCAGCATCAGCAACTTTTGTAAATCTAAGGTGACGAAAAACTCTATCCCTCCTCTTTTCAATTCATTAAAGATAAAATTCATATAATAGCTGGTATCTTGACTAGAACTCTACTCAGAAACCATTTTTTTTGTGGAGGGCTTTAGGATTAAATCTGATCATATTGAAATATAGCTCTTCATTCTTCAGTATTGTTTCAATGACTTTTTATTACAGAATAACATGTACAGCATAATGAGTTTACCACAGCCATAAAGTATATCGAATTAGATTTTTATCTCAAGACATTGATATTTATGTGAGTAGATCGATGGATCACAGATCCTCACAGATGACCTGGCCAGTGGCATTATTCAATATAAAAAAAACCCAACTTTTAATCAGCCTGCAGCTTCTGCAAATTTGCATCTTTTCAACCCTTTCATTTTTGTCAAAGTGCCTGAAATATTTATGTGTACAACAGAAACAACACCAAGAGATGAAATAGTGTAACAGAATGAAGTTTAAAATCTTTGAGGTCTAACAAAGTTTCACTGGAATAGATTGCCTAGGAAGGTTGTGAATCATTCATCCTTACCTGGTAGTAAACTAAATAACATGAACATGCAATCTGACTGCAGAATTGATCCTTGGAGATGTATTCTTGAGAATTTAACAATTTCTAATTTCTGTGAGATAATGAAGTCTTTGTTTCCCATGTTTTATTAATGGAAAATACACTTTGGTGGGATTTTTCAGTATACGTGAACACAAGATGATGCTAACAACATCATTAGAGTCACTGAATTATTCTTTTATCAGTTCTGAACCTAGGCTTGGAGATAATAAGTAGTGAAGGATATTCATACAAGGTATTTTTATCCCCTAAAGACTTTGGTGACTTATTAAAATCAAAGATAGAAAGTTACATGCAGAGGTGATTCATGTAGTCTGTCTTATATTCTTGCTGGACATTAACCCCCAGATTTTCCAAAAGATTCTTTGTTCCAGGTAACAAAAACATCTGATGTAGGTGTGTGATGTCTTTATTTAACTACAAAAGGTCAAATACAAACACCTCAAACTTCACCAAGCCATTTCATTGTTCAAGACTTGGATGAAATCTTTTTCAGAGCTCTATTTTTAACCTTGGATAAAACACTGACATTCAGGCACACAGAGAAAGCAAGAAATTTATGAAAAAGAAAAAACTGTATCTTAGAGAGGAATGTCAGACATATCTTGATTGTTTGAAACAAGTTAGAATGGTACTGAGATTCTTCTTTTATCCCCATCCATCAGTGTTGAAAAAATCATACCACCATTTAACTAGTCTTCTGAAAATAGTGGTTAAAAATCCAGGGAAGTTCTATAGTAATGATAATAATAAATACTTTACCTTATGCATACTTTTTTATTTTCTTCTTGTGTACTTCTGAGTTTATTTGAAATAATTATTCACCTATGTCTTTAAAGAGAAAAAAAATCCACAGCCTCTAACCATGTTTTCTTGTTCTAATGTTAATATCCATCATTGTAGAGGATAAAGAACTTCTCTAATAAGACATGAAAAATTGATGGCAAAACAGGAAGAGTATCTTTGTTGTGTTGTGTTAGTGACACTTTTGCTGCACAAGCATCCAAGTCTCCCCACATTTCACAGTGTTGCAGAAGAATTTTATTTTCAGGCTTTGGAGGATTTAAATTCATAGGCATTTGAAAAAGGATAAATTATTAATTTTTGAGTCTCACTCAAGAAATCTTTTCCAATTGTCATTTTCAGAGAAACAGACATTTTAGTACTGCAGTTAGCTGGTTTACTTAACTGAGAAGCAAATATTCCTGTGATCACTCAGGCTAACAGTGAAAGCAAGCAAGAATAAATCCGTAGTCTAATGACTGCAGATATCAATACTATTCTGTATCTCATCCCTTCTGCATAGTAAATTCTCTTACTAATACCCTTATGTGTCCAATTCAAATTTGGGGATTTTTGTTCATGTTGCCCCACACTTCCCACTGGTGTTAGTAATTAAAAGTCTAACTTGAAAGTCTAAACTTAATCTGAGCTCTTGTTCAGTCTCTGAGCTTAACAAATATAACTTGCTATATTCAGGCGCTGCCATAGCAGTGCTGTTATTCCTCCTTTTGGGGAAGCAGGGGCAGAAGGCTATCTCATTCATAACCTGGAAGTTAACTGTATGTCAATTCAGGCTTGAAAGCAGCAACCTGGAGCACAAAAACTGCAGATGCTTTTGTGGGACAGGTTTCTTGGCTTTCCAGCATGGGGTAAATTAACAGTAGCAATTGCATCACAGCTTTAGCCAAAATCTTCCTTTTGGCATGGAAACAAACCACCTGCTGGTGTCCACCACAGGCAGCTAGGTTTCAGCTAGAGAAAATTGAAAAAATCCAGTGTAATTTGGGTAAGAATAGGATGCAAGCTTGAGAGCTGCATGAAAAATATTACACTTGAACTCTATGACAGGTCAATGCACTGCCTGCTCTGATCTGCTCAACAAGTCTCCTCATCATTTTTAGTGCATGTCCTAGTATAGTTGAAATGCTTTATTCCTCCACTTTCCAGTAGCAAACCTAATTCTCCAAAGGGGGAGAAGATATTGTCAGCAGGAGTGTGTCATGAGTAAAACACAATCAACCAGATGGCACATGGCTCTAGGTCAGAGGAAGGACAAATCTGCAGCTCTTCCAAGGCAGTAGATGCAAGAGACTGAGCTTTAGAAAGCATAATGCTTCTACCAGATCTCTTACTTATAGGGTAAGCATATATTTTGTGGCATCAGAAAGAGTACAGCTCAAATGTTTTCTATACTTTGGGGTAGACTTGAAAAGAGGAGACAATAGAATTGAGACTGAAATTGTTGCCACAGCTCCTGAGAGAAGAAAGACTCTACATATGATGATACTCCACACTATAACTGTTTAAGAACTAACACAATAAGGAGAATCAATTAACTCAGTGAAAGACTAATGAAACTTCTACTGAGAGAGGAGATAAACACAGGTTTTTTAATATTTGCTTTGTCTCTTTTCACAAATTGCTTAGGAATGCCAATACTTATACAGGGTTGGTCAAGAACAAATTCACAGTAGGTCTGGACAGAAATGTCAAAACTCACACTTTGAACGAATCTTAATGGCTGCTGCATGTCAACTTCTTTTCATCTGAGTCTCCCAGGTTACGCTGGCTGTCTCCTTGTTCATTTTCATGCGCAACACAAGTATTCAAGGTGCCTCAAAATGGCTCTGGGAGGAAAAAACTAAGGTTTCCTTGTTTCTTCTTTTTACAGCCTTAGGTTAATGCAGAAAACTAGCCTTGCAACCAAGCTGACTGTGTCCACTTAAGTAGCTTCCTGCTACCAACATCAAGGACTCCCTTTTACTGCCCCCCTCACACAGTCCCAGATAAACAGACTTGTATGCTTATCCATTCCAGCTCTGGTTCCTGGGATATTATTTACCTCATCAACTCTGCAGAAAATGATGGGATCAAAATAACAATATTTAAAGCAGTAGACCATTTTCTCTTTGTTTGGGTAGTGAAATGGTTCATAAGGGTTGGAAGAAGAAAAGCACCTCCCAGACAACTCAAAAGAAGACACAGGACCCTACCAATTGGAGTTAGAAAGCACAGATAAGTGTTTTGTTCTACTGTAATTGGTCTTTGTGCCTTTTCATTGGCATTATTCTTGGGATTCATCTTCTCTACACTTTGATTTAATGGTGTAGAAAGATGTGGGGGACAGGAAGTCCAGAATAAGAAACAAGCTCATCAGTTTGAGGACAGCCTTTGATTAGCTGCTAGAATGAAGCCAGAATTGTTCAACAGACCATGGAACTACAATCAGTGGAGAAGACTAGGTTTTGAATTAAGGCTATCCCAGACGTACTGAAGAGCAAGACCTTAATTACGAGACAAGGCATGGCTTGTGTCCACCCCTGAAGCGCAGAGGGACCTGAGTGCTCAAGTTCTTGTGTTATAGCTTAGAGTGTTAGCATGCACAGTTCCTCCAAAGAGGAATTCAAACCTGGTACCTAATGTAGTATTTTCACCTCTCTTTTTTCTGGGAAGAGACCCTCTATGCACCACATGTTCCAGCCCCTTAAGTGATGTGCAATTGCCACTTACAGAGAAACATCCTTAAGTTCCTGTCTTTGCTGATAAAATCTTTGAGAGCTTTATGCTGTCTCCACAGAGCTGCCCAAGGTCTCAGCAGCGCTGTGACCTCTCCTTGTAACTATCCAGCTATACCTACATAAGGCCTCTCAAACAAGCACCTCCTTTACAGCAGGCAGAAATGGATCATCAGGCAAGATTAAAAGCCTCGTCAGAGAAGAGTGACTTTCTTTCATCTCAGCCAAGGTTTCAGCAGCTCTTAAACCCCTAATTGCAGAGCCTTCACACTCCACTATCTAGACTGAAGCATGATGAGGTCTCTTCACTTATTTATCTCCCTTTACCAGTCTTCCACAGAAAATACAGCTGTGTTTTGTTTTGGTTTGGTTTGGTTTGGTTTTTATATAAAGTAGGAACATTTGGCAGCACTGCAGGTGCATTTTGTCCAGTATCTCTGTTACAGCAGGCAGAGCTAAATGGGTGATTAGGGATGCACAAATCTCAAGAGATTCAGAAGTTTATTTCTGACAGGCACCCAGGAGTGCTTTTGTTTATAAACTATCCAAATACTCTAATCAAATGTCTGTGTGTTCATCTCTTACACTACAGTGTCCTATTTGAAGAAAATAGCCCAAATTCTTTTATAGGAAAGTTTCTCTGATTTTCTTCTACTTGCCTCAAAGTCCTCAGGATTCGGGAGTGTTAATGCAGAGTGGGTTTGTTTAGGTATATACATTTCTTAGGATTCAGATTTAAATTGAGACATCCCAGGCTCATTGTACTGTGACACAAGTTAGACTACATTTGATTTTATGCTTAGATCCAGTGACTTTAATGTCATCACTCAGCAGTGTACAAGCAAGACAAGTAAGAACTAGAAAAACTATCAGATACAGAATCTTCTCTTTGAAAAAATATTTTTGTGCCCAAAAAGCTTTTATGTTTTTCCAGGTAGAGCAGTCAGTCTGAACCTGATATCTTCCCCATTCTTCCCATCTTGGCTCTCACATACCCAGGGATCAGCATTGTTTTTACATGAATAGACAAGATGCTTAGTCTGCCAGAAGTGTGACTGGGCTATGAAAGCAAAAAGTATCAGTCCTCTTTTTTCTGTGTGTCAGAAAAAGTTTGATTGTTATTAGTGAAACCTCTAGGAATGCAATCACATCATAATAGTGCAGAAACACAAGTGTATCTTGTGCAATCATATTTGTTGAGAAAAGTGGATAAAATATGAAAGTGAAATATGGATAAGCAAAAATATGAAAGTGAAATATGGATAAGCAAGACCTGCTGAGTGTCATGAAAACGTGGCTAATATGTTTCAGGTGCTGAGCTGGTATCTTCAAATGGCTGGGTAGCATGACAGCAAACTGTCAACAGTTTGAGGTTGCCTGTATCTCAGACCTCTGGAAGATGGAGGTATTCTGAGTTGCTTGCTTTATCTACTTCTCTCCCTAGAAATCAACCCTGTAATAGGGTATATTGGACTCTGCTTGGGTTTTCATTTAACCTTGCTTGGCTTTACACAAGAGTAGCTTGTAAAACTGCTCCTTCTACTTGTTTCAATTAAAGCAGAACTAATATAAAGCAGCATTTCCTTCTGGTTTTGAGTCTCAGCTTAAATTAAAAAATAAAGATACAGCAGACAAAACCAAGACATTGTAAAATTTACATAAGCAATAATTTCAGAGATTAAAAAAAAATGTTCCTTATGAACCTTGGGCAAAGATTTGAGTGGTTTCTTATTTGATCAGAACCTGCTTGTTTATCCCTAATTTTAACCATATGGGAACAGTTTTATAGAGCAGGCTCATAAAACGAAAATGACAGAGCACACAGCTCAGTCTGAGTCTGCCTGGGTTGTAAATATCTTGCTATCATCAGCTATGATGCTCTAAACTTTAACTCCTGGATTAGCATAGTCAGTGCTGTACTCTTCCAGACTGTAAAGGTATTTCAGCCTGAAGGTCCAGAAATGGAAAATGCCAAAACCAAGCATTGATAAGGAGAATGTAAAGCAAAGGATAACATAAAGTTGGTCAGTGCCTTTAATGAAGAAAAGGAAAAGATGGAAAGGTGAAGAACATTAAGAGAGAAGAGTACAGCAGAAGAGAGAAGAGAGGGGAAGAGAGTGGAGGGGAGGAGAGCAGAGAAGATAAAAGAGGATAGGGATATTTCCTATGAAATACAAAGTTTACCGTAAAGGCAAGTCAGATACAAGTTAAGTGAGAAAACTTGGTCCAAGGTCTTGTCCCGAGAGCAGAAGTGATCAGTACTAGAGTAAAGCAAATTTGGTTTCTGAAATAAATTTTCAGTATCCTTTTTGCTATCACTTACTGATCATTTTCACAGCACACAGTTCCAGATCTGCAGAAAGAGAGAGTAAAACAAATCAATAAATGAACAAATAAACAGACAAGGAAAATAAAATAGTTTAACCCCAGTCTCAGTTCTGCCACCTGGAGGTCTGCAAACACTCCTCTCCCAGTTCCAAGGGATGCCTATTGGCTCATTTCAGAGGCGCCATATCAGCTTCAGTGAGCCATCCAACAAAAACTTCCAAAAGTTTAGCCTCAAAACACTTTGCCCATCTGATCCAGATAGCTCTCAGTGGCTCTGCACCACTGGGGTGCTCAGAAGAGTTAAAATTTTGCCCTAACCAATGTTATACCTGCTTCTATCAGTGCCTAGTTACACATGAGATTGATTGTAAAGCTTTATAGTTTTATAAGTCTCTGCTTGGTCTGTTACCAAGTCACATTAACAATCTGTTAATGGTTTTCATTATTCCCAAAGCATCCACAGTAGGTATCTACGACCTGGAAACAGCCCTTAGAGGAGAAAAGAATAATGGCGATAATTGTGTTGATCTCTTTCTCAAGTGACATTTCTGATGTACTGGTACTGAGGTTTTAGAATGTGGTTTCTTCTCCCTGAACAGTGGCTGGCCCATAAACAAAGGGACATAAACAAAATGTAAAAGCACCAGGCAACAATATGGGACAGAGAGGTTCAATTCAATCCTGTCAGTGCTTATCTTCATAGAAGGAAGGGAAAAGTTAAGGAAAATGCAAGCCTATCTGGAACTGTTTCCTCAAAGTAAACCCTCATCCATCTTTAAATGGAATACTGGAGGTATACAGGCTAGCTTCAGTCATTTAAATGTAAATTTGGCAAGTTAGTGCTGAATGTATGAGGAACAATCCTGTCTTAACAACTTGATGAGACTTTGTAAATCTAATCATAGTTTCTTGGTAAGGAAGGTGCTAAATAACGATTAGGAGGTTAGCCAGCAACTGCAAAAAAGCCCCAACTCTTGTTCGTACTTCACTACTACTGCCCTGTGATCTGACAGTGATCAAATAACATCACTTCTCCATTCAACTGTTTTTCATTCATCTTTTATTTCATTGAAAATAAACTTTTGGTACCACTGATTGTTACTTTTGATTTATTCAGACAGCTAGAATTTTGGGAAAGTATCAGCTGATGCATCCAAGCACTTCTGTGCTTGAAAATAAAATAAAACTATAATTCTGTGATTAGAAAAATTTAGACAATCTATTCTCTGATTAGTTGTTCTTATGGAAAAGAATGTATTTTTTTCTCAGACTCCAGGGCATTATGTACCCAGATGTAATTACTGTAGTTAAACAATGGTAAAGGGGGCATCTGAAAAACAAAATAAAAAAAAAAAAAGTCTTTATGTGCCAAAAAACAGTGTTAAATTATTTATTTAATAACTGGACTAATTTAACTTGCTACGAATAGACAAGAAATGTCATAGAAAATCTAAGGTGAATGAGTAGACAACAAACAATTTGGATAATTCAGAAAAACTTCTATTTAGAAGTGTGGGATTCTTTCCCAGCCAAAAAGTTCTCAGTCCTCAGTCATGTCTGTACACAATCCATTTACTGTGCTGGGCTATATGCTGCTGATTCCCAGTGGTGCCTATCAAAACCAAAAGGAGGGTCACCACACACTTAACCAGGTCAGACCTTTGCTCAGGTTTAAAAATGTTTCTCTCTAAGATGGTTTTCAAATTCTTTGATTTGTGCAAGGTAGCTTTGACACAGATAATAGAAAGTAGGACAGTTCAACATGGAGCCTAAAACAGCCTTTCACAAAATGATCAAATTAAGTCAAAATTACTAGAAGAGCTAAGGTCCAAAGGAAAGCAAGCAAACAAACAAACAAATCACTAGAAATTGCTTATTTGCTTTGAAAATTCTGGGATGCACAAAACTGAATTTCAGAAAATGAAATTAGGATGCTAAATGACAGTCTGCAATCTTGACAGCTTTGATACTTTAGGTAAATCTCTTGTTATTGTTTCCATACTGACAGAAATAAGTTGTTTAGACTTTATGTCTAAGCGACATTAGGATCAAAAAATCATATGGCTGTCTCTTGTGAAAATCTCTGTTCTATAATTTTCTTAAATCTCATGCTAAAAGGCCATTTTTTTTTTTCTGTGTAAGTCATCAGACACCCCACTGCCTAATTAGAGATCATGGATGCCGTGAGTAAAGGACTGAAAAATAATTGGCTGTTGCAATCTTCAGCTTTGAAGTCCCTAAATTCAATTTTGCATTCACACTTAAGAGCTGCACTAGATTAGTTTACCCACAGCAGGAATTTTTCTTTTTAAAGACTTATTTATTCATATTTTTTTGCAATGATTTTAAGCATGTTTGAAGAGGCTTAGCTTTTGTTAGTAAATACGTCAGCCATTTGAATTAGTTTGAACAGACTAGAATTAAAGCTCATGTATCCCTAGACATAGAGTTTATGTGGCTGTATATTGATGGCCTTGATTACTCATCTTCTTTTGCATCTAGTAACTTACATTAAAGTACAAGAGCACAAAATACCATTAAATAACAATGACACAAGTGCTAAAGGCAATACAAAGCAGTGATGAACAGAGGATCATGCTTATATTCATTACAATTATTCTCAGTTATATATATGATGTGTTCAAATAGATTTGTAACTTAATCTGTAGACGATATTTTTTAAAGAAAGTTAGCCAAAAGATTAACATGTTTAATTCTTGAACTTTAGTGAAAGAACCAATTTAAAGGGAGGTTCAGTATTGTTCTGGGTGTCCCAGGGTACATTTCCCTAAATCCTGGATTTTTAGAGAGCTATACAGCAATAAGGAGAAAATAAAGCACCTGCTGAACAAGCAAGTGGATTTCTTCTTTTAATGATAAGGTGATAGCCCTGAATCTTCATCTTTTTCTTTTTGTAAAGCATTTAAATGATGCTATATATACTTATTCCACTGTTGTTAAGGAAAAAATAAAGCAGAAAATGAAGAAATCTTAGTATATAAAAAGAAGGGGGAGAAAAAGTCATCTTTGAATTTGTCTAGTAGTAGCTTATAAAAAGTCTGGGTTATGTGAAGCTTTTAATCCATCACCCAGAGCCAAAGCTTCTCATTGAAAACACATTTTGTTGAATTGCATTTAAATTATTTAGCCGTTTTTATAGGTATAAGATGATCAAATGCATAATGTATTTTGATGCTCCCTAAAATGTCAGACCACTCCTAAAGGATGAGGAAAAAAAAAAAAAAAAAAAGACCTCGAAGTGCTTTTTTTGTTTCATTTTTTTGTTTAACTTTCTCTTTCTCTCTGTTTCTCTCTTTCTCTTTCTGTACCTCCACACCTCCACCCTTCCACTTACTTTATTTTCTTTCTTCTTTCATCACAGGAAAAATAAAGGTCAGCTGTTAATTAGTGTTTTTCTGAAGGTATCCATTAATATTACATAAATTACTGCCTCAAAATCCAATTAGAATCCTGGGCCATACTGAAACTAAATAGATCATTTAATTTTCAGGGCACAATATGAAATGACGTCTAGGGAAGAAATCAATACTGGTTCAGTAAGGAAATACCAAGAGGGCCAAGTGTGTGTGTGCTTGTGGGGTGTGTTCTCATATAACATAGTAATCTCTTCACTTGCCTGTTCTTCTTACTCTGAGATTTTGCATTCCTTCTGTTTTTTCTCCATCTCATCTTTTTTTTTTTTTTTTTTTATTTATTTTCTTACAGCTGTGTTAAGGTCTTATTGTAATTTAAGGAAGGTGAATATTATAAATTTTTTGTTAAAGGAGGACATGGCCATAAAAAAAGTTTTGAAGTGGAAAAATATGGAGTGGTAGAAAGAATGTTTGAATTGTTGTTGATTACTTTTTCTAATTGAAACTTACATAACTTGACCAAGAGCGACTAAATGAAACAGTGGATAGACCTGGTTTCTATTAGGCTAAGGGCTGTGATTCACTTTTCTTTGACTACTGCCAATATTTAAGTTTTTTTAGTATTTGTGAAGTGATGGAGTTGAATTGAGTGGCTAAATGGCTCTTGAGCCTTCTAGAACATTTGGAGAGCTAGTGCAAGGACTTCCTTTTACAAGAGTACCCTTCTCTGTATCATAATGAACAGTAATTGATCAACATGACATGGAAAAGTGTTTGTATTAATATTGGCTTCTCCTGGGGGAGGATAAAAAATGTGCAAGTACTTCTCAAAAACTGTTAAGTAAATGGACTAGAAACAGCAACTGTTAGATTGAATGGGTAACTCCACAGCTTGAAGAAGTTGAGTTTCTAAGCTACTAAACTGGGTAGATGGCTTCACAACCACTTACATGTCAAAAAGGATTTGGAAAACAAATAGTTCAGAACCAGGTTGCATTAGCAGGTCAAGCAGCTACTGACAAATGAGTAGGAAGATGGAAAAGGGGGTAACAAGCACCAAGGGAGAAGGGGTTGAAAAATTCTGCAAATAGAAATTTCTGAATGCTTAGAGACTAAGGGTGGAATATGTGAAGGTTTTATCCGCATACTCATCTGGTCAAATGGAAAATTATTTTAGAATGCACCTTTGAATGGCTGCTGGTCTCCAACACTAAACAAACCTAGTCTAACAGTGTTAATCATAATAATTATGGATTATAAACACTTGTAGAAAGATGGAAGACCTGTAAAATATTAAAACCCATGGGCATGAACTGTTTAGAAAGGACTGATTTAGCAAGAGAAATCTCTGGCAATCTCTGTAGAAAATTATACAGTTCCTTAGTAAGTTATGATTCCAAAGAAAAATGATCAGCTGAAGAAAGAAAATTAGGTAAGGAAGTCAAAGAAATAAATTTCTGTTTCGGTAAGTTGTGTATGAAATAAGTTTCTGGGTTGGTGCTGGGATACTGCTCTTGCAAAAGGTTTTGTGCCTTGCCCTTGAGAATAGTGTGGTTGGGAAGAACAAACTGTGAAACCCTGTTAAGACCTATCGTCTTAATTGCTGGCAAGTTTTCGAGACATCAGCTAGATTACTGGGGAATTAATGTAGGAATGCAAAAGGGGGGTGTAAATACCAAAAAAAACCCCAGAATTTCCTATCAATTTATCACAGAATCCAAACAGGCAGTGTTATTAATCTCATTGCTCTGTCACTACCTCAGTCTGTATAGGGATGGGAAGAGAGCCGATGTTCCAGTGAACACAGGTTGGAATACTGGAAATTCTGGTTAGAAATCAGAAGAAAAGTTTTGTGATAAAGACAAAGCAGTGGTAGGATCTTGGATAAACAATGAATTGAAATCTTTCATTCATGAAAATTTTTTTGCCTTAATTTTGCTTGATGAAAACTGAAGGCAAGATTGTGAAACTGGAATTTTAAACCAAAGTTTGTAAC
Organism: Psilopsiagon aurifrons; assembly: GCA_025447955.1. Classification (NCBI taxonomy): domain Eukaryota; kingdom Metazoa; phylum Chordata; class Aves; order Psittaciformes; family Psittacidae; genus Psilopsiagon; species Psilopsiagon aurifrons. The sequence continues at coordinate 18,294 of JAOEHY010051050.1, forward strand.
ATATTTAGGGAGCACAAGCTGACAACCAAGTAGAAGACATTTACTTTTCTCTGAATCATCAACATTTTATAAGCAAATTGTTTTGAATCACTGAGCTTGATGTTAGAGTTACGTAGGTTGGAATGTACATTTAAAGTGTATCTAGTCCAACTTTGTGTTCCAGCAGATAAATCAAAAGAAGTGGTAGCTGATGCCTCTTACTAACTAAAAGTGTTTGCAACAATAAAGAAATTGAAACAATATGTAACAATATAATCAGTTATTCAGTAGATGGGAATGGAAAATTGTCAATAAATATAATACAACAAAGGCAAACCTTTTCAGTACATATTTCCTCTCTACATTTAGGAAAAGGTGAAAAATATAGTCACATCATATGATGATATATTTTCAGCTCCAAGAAATGCTTAAGAAGTCTGTTAAACTACTACTACTAATTTTCATACATTTTCATTAACATATATCTGATAATTAATAAGAAAGAACTTTAACAGAGCTAAGACAATCTCTGAACTCTCAATTTTCACAAGACTTTGGAACACTGAAGATAATACAGAGAAAAGGGTACAAAAGTGATGAAGTTTTCAAGAGGGTAAACAGGAAACCTGAATAAACCTATGTTTAGGAAAGATACACTCTTTTGTAAAGTGCATCCCACCTAAATAATGTGACATCTTCATTTGAGAGGAGCATATGTTAAATTAATAAACACAAGTGTTGACACAGTGGTTTTATGTGTCTGTGAGGCATTTGATTTGAGGCTATACAATATTTGATTAAGTAATTTAATCAGTTAAAATCAATACAATAAATATGTTTAAAAGAAGGAACAGATGCATTTTATTGTAAATAGTTTTGTTAGCAGTCAGGTCCTACACCATTCATAATGTTTATCATGAGTGACAGAGCTGAAGCCTTGAGACTTCAATTTCAGAAAAGTTGAGTAGCCTCAAGTAGCACTGAGAAGCTCAGAATGATAAATCCATATGCATGAATACTTGATAGGAGGGTGTAAAGAAGACAGAATCTGACTCCTGTCAGTGTAATCGAGCAACACAACAGAAGCCTCAGGGCACAAAGCAAAAAAAACCCAAGACATTTCCTTTAAGCCTAAGAAAAAGAAAACCATTTTGTGTTTACAAGCATTGAAGCAGATTCCCTGGGTTTCCACAGAGGGTGTGGAGTCTCCATTGCTAGAAATATGCAAATCCAGATGGACAATATTCTATTTGATGAGGCTTTGGGCAGGGGGGTTGGCCAAGATGACCTGCAGACATGGTTTCAAGCCTAAGAGATAGTATAATTCTGTGATTCTGCAAAGTCTTAATCAAGTCTGATGATAAGACAAGGATAAGTCAGTGCTACTGAACTTGGTCATATAAGCAAAAGTAAACATAATTGATGAAATAAATAAAAATTGGCATCGAAGGAAGGGCAAAGGTGATCAAGCTTCCTTGGTTCAGAATGAAACAACTGTGAAAAACTTTAAGGGTTGTGGTGGCTAACCCATGAAAACAAATCTCTACCATCATAAGGAGCAGTAGTAAAGAGAACCAATATAAGACCTAGCCCAGGTAAATAGAAAGTTTTTGAGAAGGAGGTCAGAGCTTAGATGATCTTCACATTTTGCAAAGCATAGGTGTAAGACCCTGAAGAAGAATGAGTGAGCATTATCACATTAATGGTTTCCCTTTACAGATGGGGTCTTTTTCCTGGATCATATTGTGCCTCATTCCTTTGTTCTGCAGCCTTGCAGGATGGCATATGGCCCTGCGTGTTTTATACCAGACATAGTCTATTTAATCTTTTCAGTAACAATTAAGTTTCTATCTTAGCCGGTTCACAGATTATTATATCAGAACTATTAAACTAGTGAGTTGTTTTTCTTCCACCTCAGTTTAGCTATTTTTTTGTTGTTGTTTAAAACAAACACTTGTCTCTGTGGTGCAGCACATACCAATATAGAACAGAATTACAATGTACTTCCAGCCAAAAACAGTTTATTGTCTATTTCAGTAGTTTTCTTATGGTGCAATTATTCTCTGCAAGCCTGCAAGCAAGCAGCAAAAATCTGAAATCATCAAAGAGTTTTTATCTGCAGCAATTTCAAAAATGGCAGGTAGCTGATAGTTTAAACTTTAGTTCTCCGCAGCAGAGCAGTGTGAGAACTGGAAAATGCCATCTGCCTTCAACAGCTAGTTTTCAATGTTCAGAAATCAGGCTTGTGTTGCCATTATTCATATGTGCTAGTTAAATCAAGCTGGCATGGTACAGCAACAAATGAGTTACCCATAGCAAAACTGATGGGCAAAGCCTATTGCTTTGAGAGTCATGGCTGGGTTGGAGAGGTACATTCATAGCTCTACCAGTTGGGCCTTTTGAATTGTACTCACAACCACTCTCTGTTAAAACAGAGGAAGACTCTTTGAAGTGTATTTAATTCTGCCTTTATTAACCCTAATATAGTGTTTACCCCAAAGAAACAAAAAGAACAAACTTACCTTCTCCTAAATTCCCAGAAGTGGGGTTTGTC
>JAOEHY010051051.1:913-14390 GCA_025447955.1 Psilopsiagon aurifrons
TAAGAACAGTCCAATAACTAAGGTATAACACAAATCACTATTGCTACCACCAATAACAATAACGACCAGGGAAAATACAAGGGAAGAGGATACAAATGCGCACTACCCAGCAACCGAGCTGTGAACTCCTCTCTTCCAGATTCCTGCCCCCAGTTTTTACCTTCCGGGCATGACGTGCTATGCTATGGAATACCTCCTCGGTCAGCCTGGATCAGATGCCCTGTCTCTGTTCCCTCCCAGCTTACCCTCCTCCCTGGCAGAGCATGAGACTCAGAAAGTCCTTGGCCAGACCAAAATGCACCAATCAGCAACCAAAACGTCAGTGCCATCAACACTGTTCCCAAGCCAAAAGTCAAAAAAACCCACAGCTCCACTCCAGCTACCAAGAAAGAGAAAAACGACTGCCACTGCCGAACCCAGGACAGAGTAGAAGGAATATTTCCTTTCTTTGTTCCCTTAACAGTTTTTATTGCTCCAGTGGAACCAGTCTGAAGCCTGAAGCCAAAACGAATTCTGAACTAAGGCCCAATTGAAGTGTGACTCGTTCTCTCACTCTATGGCTGTCTTTTGACTTTTTTTTAAGTAAAATTATGAGGGTTCTGATATGTCAGTATTCTACTGGGACGCATGGCAGGGACTATTCATATGATAGGAGAAGACCAACTATATCTCTATTTTCTGTCATTGAATGGTAAGGTAAAAGTGTATGGGAATACCTCAGATGGTTCTAAATTCCTGGTACGAGTTATTTGATTTTAAAAGATCTGCTTGGCATAATACTGGCTTACAATGAAATGCTGAACATCAGTGGTTGCTGAAACACAGCATAAAATTCACACATGATCTGTAGCTTTCAAAGTTGTGAGAAAAAAAGTGAAACTACTAAAATCTAAGAAAACTATACAAACGTAAAATCAAAGACTTTATAAAAAAGTTTGTGTTTCTTCCACTAAATATACAGCAATTATTAGGTAGTTCTTAAAATTAATTTGTGTGTTTAAATGCTGGAATTTGGCCTAGCTTGGTATTGCAGTAATATCACTGATAATTTTCTAACTTTGTTAACCTATATTCATAGACCTTCCAGTCTAAGCTTTGTTCTGGTTAATAGGAATTTTATGATTGATTTCAGAGGGCTTTACACAATCTTCAATATTTATGATTTCAGAGAAGTTTAAATAGAAAGTAAATTTTGGCTGATGGGTAAATAAGACAATGCTAAATTCAAATTTCAGCTGTTCTGAACATACTGCTGGTTTTAAATAATACCGCACTCCTGAATCTACTTACATCTTTAAAATTATCAGGGTTTTTCCTCTGAGCTACCAGACATTCCATTCAAATATCAAACCACTAGCCACGCTTTCTTGGCAGGATGAAGTGTTTGATTACTACATTATTCCTGGACTGCTACCTCCTTCCAGATGCAGCATCACTTGAAATGTGCAGTCCGTACTGAACAACTTGCTTTTTAAAATCATTGTTAGTATTTGCACATTAGAGTGGCTGTTATCTGACGAATTAACAATATTTAGCTAGACTTTGAAAAACTGATGTAAGCATGTGTGTATGATTTCTATATTGTGAAAGAACAGAGAAACAAAGGAGAAGAAATGACACTGTACAAGTTGAGAGGAATGAAGGGCAAATCTGAGAGCACTAGATTAATGATTTTCAGCCCCCAGTTGTATTTCTCAGACCCCCCCTTCTCCCACACTGAATGCCTCTGAGGTATTATATTAAGCCAAGAGAGAAAACACTTTTTGAAGTGATAATCAGTACTGCCAAGACAAGATATCATCCTGGGTGATAAATAATGTTTAACAAAATGCCTACTATATCCCTGCTTGTTCTGCAGTTAAGACAACTTTACAATGTCTCAAAAAGCTACCAGGATATTATCAGGCAAAAAGCATTTGATTTTTACTGAAACTTTTTCCTAGATCTACAAGACTACATCTTACTTTTCTCATGTCACTGTTCATTCCTTTGCTTCCCTGTCATTTTCTGTGTGTTTCTTCAGTCAGCTCACCTGTCTCCCACTATCCAAAGTTTTTTAGATTTTTTTTTTTCACTGTTTTGTATCAAGGAGTTCTAGAAAGCAATAACTGAACATAATACTCACTTTTAGAACATTACTTTGCAGCCGTGCTGCAATTTTGTAAGACTGTATGTTCAAGTGTTTCTTACAGTGATCCATCAAAGTGGATACTGCAGACACCTTGAACTTTTCAGGAATCCTAGATTCCCACTTGTCACGTATATTCACACCTAGGACCTCTTTCTAAGATCTGTGTGAGAGCCCACACATGCCTGTACACATGAACATCTTCTCTAAGCTGTATCTTCAGGTCTACATAAAGGCTTTGCATTCATTTATTTATGTAATACTCTATAGTTAAGCTATTGCTGAAGACTTGTAAGGTGGATAATGTGAATATGTTCAGCATATTTTTCCAAGAAAATATTTTGTTAAAAGTGCATTCTTTGACAGTAACAAATTCTTACACCTGTTCTGGAATGAAGTTCCACCACTTTCTGCGGAAGTAAAGACTATCAGTTACTGAATTTCAGGGTCCTATAGTAATATTTCGAACTTTTTACCCTTCTTGTCAGTTCAGATTAATTTACAATAACTTGTAGAATGCTGATGCTTTAACTAGATTTTGGAATGCATCAACGCGATATTATTTTTAATTAAACAGATGCTATTTCAGTATTGCTTCTCATTTTCCTAACATATGCTTTCTACTATAAGACTGAACATTTGCTCACAAGGCACATGTAATTCATGCTGAAATTACTCATCTCTTTTTTAATGTGCTTGAGGAAGACTTGCTATGATTTGAAAAAGTGGCAAATATTAATCCAAAGATTCGTGTCTTTGAAACACACCTGAATCCCTGCAGCATGACTGGAATGGCTACACAGCTGTACTGTTTTGATCGCTAATTTAAGTATCATTGCAGGTACCTTGGTGTGACTACATAAACATGTATACAAGCCTGATGTGAGCAGTGATAAAGGTGACCTGGTTATAAAGGCAAAATTACTGAACAGAAGAAAATGTCTGCTGAAATATAGACAGACAAGATGCTTGCAGCCCGGGAACTGTTAGCCTGGGAACTAAGCCTGTTAATCAGAAGTGCATCTGGCATCATTAAAGTACAGCTGGGTAACACAAAAATGGGGACATCTTGAGATACCATTGGTAAGCCCAAAGAAAATGAACTTTAACTGCAACTTATCAGCTGAAAAGATGAAAGATAATCTGGAAAAGGGGAAAACATCCTGAAGAAATAACAATAGATAACTGCCATTGGCTGTTTTAACTTCAAGAACAGGAAAACAATTGAGGAAAAAAAAAAATGCTGTTTGAGACCATAGAAAATATCCTCTATTGGATGTTCAAGGTCAAAACCAGAAATTAGCATCATTTATTGGCTGTTTGAAGCAGTAATGTCTTGCACCCTCTCGTCTCTATGATACAAAAATGGCTTAATTTTTATCCAAAATTGAGCTTTACCCCAGATGACTTCTTGTGCTGCATGTACTTTTCCTAAACTGTGTTAACTTTTTGCAAGATCTTGGATTCTCTCTGAGGACACATGCCCGACTCTGTGGCACAGATCGTCTTTGAAGTGAGACTCTTTCATTTTATTGGTCCCCCTCTGGGCCCACTTCTGGGGTCAGCTTAGTTTATCCTCCCATTTCTGGTATGGTTGTCCTCCCTTCTGGTAATGTTTGGACCCCTTCTGGAATCTGTTGAATGCACTTGTTACCATATATATATATGTATATGTATATATATAAGTGCCCTATCATATCTGCTATAATTGATAAGCTTTTTCGTTACTGATAAATTTGTAACCTGTGATATAATACATGCTTTATTGCTGCTGTTATTGGGTGCTATTATTATTGATTGTTGTTATAATTGGCCACTGCTATGCTACGCTGCTACTATTGATTGCCAATAATAATTTGCAATAGCTTGTTATGTATATTCACTTCATTAATCACAGGTATAATTGCTAGTTATTTTTGTGGCAACAAAGTAGGGAAATTTAAAGGATAAAGCCTTTGTGTCCTTGTGTACTACAAAATCTTATGGAGCCATGGTCTTGGTCGATATAAACTCACAGGCCAGGTAACCCTTTAGGTCATGACAGGGTTGATTAATATATACAAAGCACTATAATTAACCCATGACACAGCAGTGATGGATGATTTGCCTGCATGACTTCCGAAATTTGTCATTATAGGCATGGTGTTGAAAAACACCATATGAATTTATGAGGTGTAATAGGTTCTGATTTCCACTAGAACTAGAATATACGTGGAAGAAAAGCAAAATGTGGAAAATTAGTATTTGCTGATTCTAAGACGTATTATTTTTTTCCTAAAAAAAAAAAAAAAAAATAAGTTGCTGTAACTTTTAACTATCATGCAATTTCAAATTATTTTATAGAGAGATATATCATCATTGTATATGCTAATTAGCTAATAGACACCATCTACCTTCAAAAAAGACAGATTTCTTTTTCCTTCTTATTTCAAAGTTTTTCAAATTATAAGCTCCTCAGTATCACATTGATGTATCTAGCTGCCTCTCTCATTTTCAGATTTGCGGGTTACCACTATAATGCACCACTTAGGAATTTAGTTCATTTTATTGACAAAAGTGCCTAAGATTCAGCATCTCAACACTTTGTGAAAAGAGAAGAACCCCTACATACTCTAATTGAGTACAGTCTGGAGAAGTGAAGGATCAGAACTCCAAATCAAGCTGAGTAAAACCAGGGGCAAAGGCAGAGTAATGCAACGCTTCTGACTTCAGTTCCCTCTGAAGATAATGCCTCAATGTTACCTTATTATTTTACTGTTCTTTAACCAAGATTTAAGCTGTTACCGGTGTGCAGCAGTATTTCAGAGGGGACAGCAGGGTTCTGACACTTGCTTTTTTATCTGTAACCAGCAGTGTGCTTATTGCTTTAGGTGTTTTAGAAAACCTAGCTGACTACTTGCACAATAAACATCAGGCAACTGGAAATCTCCAATTAACTTTTAAGGCATCATTGAGGGGTTCTGTTTTTTTTTTTTTTTTCATTGTTACATCATCTTGGCTGAGGGTGTGAAAGTACTCAAAGCACAAGCCACCCTAGTTTTTGAGTTGCACCCACATTGTGATGCTATACACTAACCAGCAATATACCATCTGTTTATGTTGATTTCTTGTCATTTGTATGTGTTTTTTTAAGGAAGTAAGATGAAATTAGCCTTGTGGATGCAATCACTCTGGTTCATTATGCAGAAAAAAATAATAAAATAAATACTCTGAAAAAAAAATCTATCTCTGTAAAAATAAATCCTGAGTTTGAAATACGATCATCTGTATCTAAAATCAGTTCTTCTATTCTTCATTTACTATTGTCATTGTTTCAGAAAATATTTAACGCCTGCACTTTGTTTGTGTCTTAATCTGTTATGAAGTCTGTATTTTATGATCACTGGAATTACAGCTATTGGTCCTGGGATTTGTGATTCTTTTGCTGTTAACTTTGCTGACATCTGAATCTCTGCCATAAAGAGATGTTTGTTTACATATTCCTAAGCATAAAAGGTTTTGTATGATACAAATATTTTTTTTCCTTTATAAATCATTGTGACATTATGCCACAGCAGTTTATTAAATGACAGTATCTATTCATTAGAATTATTTCCCCTCATGTATTTTTTTTTCCAAATGTATTTTCTTTGTTATGGTGCTCTTTTACTGTTCATTATAACTTCAAAATGTGTGAGCCTATGAACAGCACAGGGTTTTTTTTTTCATTAGTGATGCTCATTTCAATCAACATTTTAACTCACAATCATTGTTCATGTAAAATGAGATGGAAAAGCAAAAGAAGTAGATAGAAGGTGATAAGATATAGCAAAACCATCAAGTCTGTTTTTTTTTTTTTTAACACTTGTTTTAACTTTGTAGCACAGACTTGAGAACTACAAACAAATTAGAAATTGCCATTCCTTTCTTCTATCTACCATCTCAAATTTAATAAATCTTCTGTTTATTATGAGCCCTTTTATGCTAAGACATAGAATCATAGAATAGTTAGGGTTGGAAGGGACCTTAGGATCATCTAGTTCCAAGCCCCCTGCCATGAGCAGGAACACCGCACACTAATCCATGTCACCTAAGGCTCTGTCCAACCTGGCCTTGAACACCATCAGGGATGGAGCATTCACAACTTTTCCTGGGCAACCCATTCCAGCACCTCACCACCGTTACAGTGAAGAATTTCTTCCTTATGTCCAATCTAAACTTCCCCTGTTTAAGTTTAAACCCGTTACCCCTTGTCCTAATTAATTCTGATTTTTTTCAGAAGTTTGTTCACCTGTAAATGTCAATTTTTGGAAGTTATAAAAGCAACAGCAAAGAAATAAAACCAAAAGTATGAAAAAAAGTTCTGGTGATTCTTCAAAAAGAAATTTAATTGGATTTCCTGGTTAATCATGTTATTGGGTTTCTGAAGTATCATTTGCTCATATCTTAGAAAGAGGGGAAATAAGCAAAGGAAAAGGAAGTCTGATTTAAAATGCGGATTTCCTGATTGTATATCAGAAGTATCCAAAACAAGCTTCTCTACTTCTTTCCATTTCTTTCCTCAAATGTCAGTTACAAATATAGAAGATCCAGAAGACTCAGATCCAAGCTGTGATTCAGGTTTATGTTCTCATTTTCATTACCAGTGTTATGAAAAACTTCAACTTTGGTTCAAATAAGGCTAAGACACTGCCCACTTTTGAATGTATTAAATATATTAATATATAACTATCTCTAAAACCATGCAATCCAAGTACTGACTACTCTGTATTCGTGAGTTAAAGGAATTCTAGGATGCATAAAGATATTTTATTCTATGAATCTGAGCTATTATTTTTATGTATTTGAATAATAGTTGGCCATTAACAGAAAACTGTTTCTTTTCTCTAAGGAATATATTACTGATGATGTTGAAGAGTTCTTTTATTACACATAATGTTAGAAAAAAGCTGTCACAATTACCATCATAGTACTTAGGCTACATCGTCTGGTACACAACACAAATGTTCAAATCCATATGTATTGCTTCAGCCTGTAGTCTCTTTAGTCAAATCTATTTCAACCCTTTATTTGCTAACCACAAAATTCTGACTCAGTCCTGAAATGAAAACAATTTTGAAGCTTTTTGAATCTGAAAGAATTTAGATGATTTTCTTTCAGTGCACTTGTTAAATAACTGCAATATATGTAACAAAGAAATATAGGTATGTGTATATTTGAACAATGCAACCTAGAAAATTTAAGCTTTAAATATTTAAGTATATATGTATAAGATTGTTATTATTGTTATTATTTTGATGATGTTTGACATCTGAAAGCTCAATGTAATTGTACAAAGTCATGATGAAGCAATAGATGGATTATTTTTGCAGCTTAAGTAAAATTCTTTTTTTTTTTTTAAACAAAAATATAAAGTGCATGTTTTCCACTTTTTCCCATCAAATTGGAGGAAAACTCTCTGAAATGTGTAGGTAATAGTGTTCTTGCCATGAAATATTGAGTTTGAAAGCATTTCCTTTTTGCTTGCCACAAGGTTCCATAGTAGAAGGTGATTTTCTTACGAGCTGGAAAGCACTCAGAATTTAGCTTCAGGAAATGATAATCAGTCTTCTCCATGTTCTCTCAACTTCCAGTGCAAAGCATATTTATAGAACCTTCTCCTCCTCTGTCTACTAAGTGCTTGTTTAAGAACACACAAGAAAAAAGACACATTCTTAAACATATCCATTTATTACCAGATTAGATAGCCTAGACTATCACATGTTGTAGCTGTACTAGAAAGTAAGGCAGTGTAATAGGAAAAGCTCTACTGAGGTGGATCAGGCCCAGTCAGCATGAGTTTATAAAAGACTAACCTGATCTCTTTCTATGACAGTGACCTGCTTAGTGGAATAGGTAAAGGCTGTGGATGATGTCGACTGCACTAAACTTTAGTAAAGCCTTTCCCACCACATTCTCCTGCAGAAAATGGCTGCTCAGGCTTGCATGGGTGTACCCTTCTCTGGATAAAAAACTGGATAGCCAAGGCCAAAAAGTGGCAGAGAACGGAGTTAAATCTAGTTGGTTGCTGGTCATAACTGGTGTTCCTCAGGGCTCAATACTGGCACCAGTTCTGCTTAGTATCTTTATCAGTAATCTGGATGAGGGGACCCTCAGTAAGAGTCACCCTCAGTAAGTTTGCAGGTGACACTGAGTTAGCTGGACAAGCCTGTTGATCTGCTGGAGGGTGGGGAGGCTCTACAGAAGGATCAGGGCAGGGTGAACTGATGGGCCAAGGCCAATTGTATGATGTTCAACAAGGCAAAGTGTGGGGTCCTGCATGTGGATCACAACAATCCCACGCAATGCTACATCCTTGGGGTAGCGTGACTGGAAAGTTGCTGGTGGAAAAGGACTTGGGGTTCACTGAATATGAGCCATCAGCATGCCCAAGTGGCCAAAAAGGTCAGTAGCATCCTGGCTTGTATCAGAAACAGTGTGGCCAGCAGGACCACGGCAGTGATTGTCTCCCTGTACTTTGCAGTGCTGAGGCTGCACCTCAAATACTGTGTTCAATGTGGGGCCCCTCACTGTAAGAAAGACATTGAGGTGCTGGCATTTGTCCAAAGAAGTACAACAAGCCAAATGAAGGATCTAGAGAACAACTATTTTGAGGAGCAGCTGAGGGAATTGGGGATGGTGTAAAGGGTCTTGAAAAAAAGAAGGAAGGAGGCAAGACTTTATCATTCTCTACAACTGAAAGAGGTTGTAGTGAGATGGATGTTAGTCTCTTCTCCCAAGTATCGAATGATAGGATAAGAGGAAGTGGCCTCAAGTTGCATGAGGAGAGGTTTAGATTGGATATTAGGAAAAATTTGTTCACCAAAAGGGCTGTGAAACATTGGAACAGGCAGCTCAGGGAAGTGATTGTGTCACCAACCCTGGAAGTTAAAGATGTGTAGATATGGCACTTAGGGACATGGATTAGTGGTGGACTTGGTAGTGTTATATTAACAGTTGGACTCATTGATCTTAAGCGTCTTTTTAAAGTGTCTTTTTAAGAGCCTAGATGATTCTATGATTCCATGAGTGAAATAATGCTCAGAACCTGACAGTTACATGCTTCTCAGGGTACAATTTACCAAAGTATATACAGGTCATGTAAATGTATATAAGGATAAGAATTAGATGTCTATAGAGAGATATGGATGTATATGCACGGCTGGTTTTGCTTATTTGCTTGTTTCTCATTTTCTATATGCATCATGCCAACCCTGAAACTATAATTTAATACTGGCCTACTGGCTTTATTTTCTGCAATTGTCAATGTTAAAAGCACTTTTCAGACTGCAGTATCAAAGGCAGGATTTGTTAAAACTTTTCTCAAGTAACTAAAATACGGGAATCAGCTGCTGTCCTCAGGCGCTATCTTAAAAAATTCATACTGATTGTCCACTACTTTTTGAGAAGTCTTATATGAGTTTATATTAATTTTTTTTTTGTGGTGTTGTATATAATCTTCATTTTGAAGCTTTTTAAATACCTTTGGGATATTTGGAAGGATTACAATATTCCTTAAATAAAAAATTTCCAAACTTATTATGATGCCTTTGGTTTTGTACTAGCATGCAGCTTTTGCTCTTTACCATTTATTTTTTTTTTTTTCCATCATTCTAGGATGCATCCAGAGTTTTACTCTTGCTGGTGCTCATAAGCAAAAAGGGAATTACAGAGCTTTATCATGTGACCAAAGATGGGATTACTTTGACCAAAGGTAAGCATGCATATTTGAACTTTTCACAACAACTTCCATTATAGATAATACAAAAGAAACAGAACACAGTTTATCTGACCATGGAACATACTTAAAAGTAGGTCAAACTCATTTAATAAATTTATTTCTCTCTACTTAATGTAAAAGAATATAAACTGAGAAGCTTAAAGTACATATAAACATTGTGTTTTTAAGATACAGTTAATGTGAAAAATGATGCAATAAGAAATGCTGGGGTTTGAAATTGGACATTAAAAATCTCAGTAGTGAAATTAGAGAGCATGGCATTTTTTTCTGGGTTTAATTCTTCTGTGCTACATCTAAATTACATATTTTATCATGTGGTAAATCTAAAAAACCTCAACAGAAATCACAAACACCAGAAAACAGAAATGTTGGATTTCTTAGGACATATATGAACATTTCATAGCAAAGCACATGTAAATGAATAATTGATTGCATTTTAGTCTTTTTAATTATCTTTGAAAATGCCAGTAGAGTTGTTGTACTAGGTTATTTTTTTTTTTTTTGATTGCCCTTGTTACGAAGGAGTTCTTTTCTTTCTTTTATTTTTTTTTTCAGAGTCCCCATTAACTGATAAAGTGTGTTTTTAACTGTCAAAATAAACAGGGTGAAATAAACATACACATATATAGCAATTTCAGTAAAACAGAGCTTTGGGTAAAAAAGAGGAAAAAAAAAAAAAGAAGTAAGTTACTTCCCACTTTAATATGGCTTTTGCTTATTATATTACCATAGGATTGAAGAATTAGAGAACCAGAATCATAGAATATTTTTTGGTTGGTAAAGACCATTAAAGGTCATCTAGTCTTACCCCCCCTGTAGTGAGCAGGGACATCTTCTACTAAACCAGGTTGCTCAGAGCCCCATCCAACCTGACCTTGAAGGCTGGGGCATCTCTTTGGGCAACCTGCTCCAGTTTCACTCCACTCATCATAAAAGTCACCTTGCAAAGTCATCTCTAAATTAATTGTCACTTTGACCTCAAAATAAGTGAATAGTATGTGATAACTTTATGCCAGAGCATTTGCTTTATCTTCCACTGCATAATATGAGAGCCACCATCAATCCACTTAGTAACTTTCTTCGCAAGAAAGACATGTCTAATAGTTGCAAATTAAATATTTGTGAAAATTATCTTAGTTCTCGAATTAGCAAATAGCTCACTGATGTGAATTTTTCATGCTTCTCACATCTTTACCGGTTCATTAACTTATTTTTTTTCTTCAGTTTTATGGGAATACACAAAGCAAAACCAGAATATAATGCAAAAAATACTGTAACAAAGCTACCCAGACTATAAAAGTACTGATTCTGAATAAAAATTTGTTATTGTACAGAAAGTGGATATTCAAGAAAAAAAGCCTGAAACAGTCAAGATTTTTCATTTGGATAAAGCTTTTTTTTTTTTTTTTTAATGCAGAAATGATTCAATTGAAGTTGTCTTACAGAACATGATTTTTTCTGTTAATATCAGTAGTAGCAAGATCTGGGTTTATATATAAAAAATATTCTGAAATCAGTAGGTCAAGTCCATGGCTCAGTAGACTCTATGATTCCATACCATCACTGCCATTACAAAATTGTTATTGCTGTGCGCTGTTTACTTTGACGTTTTCCTCTGTTTAATGTTTCAAGGCCAGTGAGGTCTTAGTGGATAATAAATTACTCCTGTTGCCCCATTCCCAATACCATCACTAGATGATAAAAATTATTGATTACAGTAACATTGTAATCTCATTTTCAAATAATGTGATGGACTAATGAAGGCTATAATTTTAAACTCCTGCCATTACTTTCACAATGTAATCACACATTACTGTACAAAAATATTTTTTGTTTTTTACTATAAAGAGCTAGGATACTGCCGTTTGGTGGGTTTTTTATTTTTTTTTTCCAACGCATTCCTTTTTTATATGATGCTCCTAATTATTTTGTTATCTCACCAATAAAAAATTATTTATCCTAAACATTAAAGCCTTTCAAAAACCTTTTCTGCACAAGACACTGAGTTGCTATGCATGACAAGCTTTTAATGGTATTCTTATGATTCAAAGGATATTGGCTTCTTTAGAGACTCAGAATCTGAGGGATTTAAATATTTTGGAGGTTTCAGATTTTTAGATATAAAAGACAAAGGCAGAAGCTGCACATGTAACTGTTTGTACCCCCTCTGGGCCTCTTGCAAACTATTTCTTCTGTGCATGGCAGAGAGGATGTTTATCTGTTACAAACATCAGCTTCAAGCTGTCATAATAATCCATTGTATGAATCTATTGCATGAATTGCTACAGAAAGGATGTTCTCCACAACTTGTCAATACTCCTCATAGAAAGGAATTAATATTCTCTGTAGTGATCTTATTAGGGATCTTAGTTTAGGATTCATAAAACTTATTTGACATCTAGTAAGGAAATCAGACTGCTAGTATATTAAAAAATAACAATAGACTGAGAAACCTTATTTTAGACATTGTATTGATTGTTTCTTTTAAGTTCAAAATTAAATCTCAGCAGTAGGGGGAAATTCGTCATGTTTTCCCACACTGAAGTAGTGTAGCAAAGATTTCAAGAAGTTCAAAACACTCATAAGCAGTAAAACAAAAAATAAAAAATGCACTGAGGATAACCTTTTTCTATTATTAATTATTTATGGTATCATAACTAAAAAAAATAAATGTTCTATATTAGTAAAATACAGCAATATTGTAATGTTTCAAGCAAAATTTTGGTACACAGCGTATGTCAAAAGAAATCCCGAGGGGTTCGTTCCACTGTAATCTCAGTCAGTTTTTCAGCCAGAGGTTTTACCATAGTGACAATGTTTTTTCTTAAATTAGCTAGAACCTGAATAGAATTCCATGTGGTTTAACATTTACAATACATGGAGCAGAATATGAGTACATGCATACACTATTTAAGCAGAGAATGCTCCAAGCTTAAAGGTACAAACACATGACTCACTTGAATCAATTTAGTTCTACATAAACTGAGTTATCTTACTTCACAGATTGAGGTCCAACCTAGAACTATAATGTTGAGGATATGCAGGTCCATGATACAGTTACCTAGAGTACATATCTCAATCTATCATGCAGGATTCATCATAGATAGTCAAAGAGATGTGAGATATCTTCTCCAGTGTGGTGCTTAGAGTACTAGGTTTGGTCATTATACAGATGTCCCAGATGGCTAATTTCTCCTTATACACAATGAGGTACACTTCAGAGCTCTATGCACTTCATCTTTGAGATGGTTTTTGCCATGTCTCATTTGCATACCTAGACAATCTTATGAAAAAAGGGTTTACATGACATTACTAAAGACATTTTAAAATGAAATTTGGAAGCAAAGGGATATCTGCATCCCAATAAATGTCAAGCCAAGAGCTGCTAAACTGTAAATACCTTTCCCCAGGCCCCATTTTCACAGTCAATACCAAGAAGACAGCATAGTCATTGTCCTGGGTTCGGCAGTAGTAGTCGTTTTTCTCCTTCTTGGTAGCCGGTGTGGAGCTGTTTTGTTTTTTTTTTCCTTTGGACTTTTGGCTTGTGAGCAGTGCTGATAACACCAATGTTTTAGTTACTGCTTAGTACA